>JAQGBY010001158.1:0-31975 GCA_034698785.1 Mycogona germanica
TTATGCGATTTCATTGAGCCGTTCGGCAAAAAACCTCTGAACACGAAAATCCCAACTCCAGTTTTATAATATAGGATTAGGGTTACAATATTACTTTTTTTGTAGAGGTGTATTTAAATTTATTCGAAAAAATGTGTAAGCACTTATAAATAAATATCGACTCACAGTGGCGCCCACGAATAAACAGTATTCGATTGGAAAACAAGCAAAAGAGGTCAGTCACTTTCCCTTTGGTTGGTTATGCGTGTTGCCCATTTAAGTGCTAGCCGTAGGCAGGCTATCCTGCAATACTCAGGTGTAGTGTGTGATTGCGCACTGCGCTATTACATTTGCTGCCTCTGAATATTTCTAGCATGGTTTCACAAATAGAGGGAAATGGGATTCCTTTTCATCCTTCTAAGCGTGTTCAACCTTCAATTACGATGGCCCACCTTCTTAAAAAGGAAACGTATAACAAGTTATTGGCAAAGTTACACCATGAAAGCACCATGTTGGCACCATGAAAGTTATACTTGTATTTGATCAGTTTCTTTGAAATTCTAACCAAAGGGTGAATGATATTTTTCATGTACATTTTGCCCTTGATCGCATTATAAGAGTTTAGTTTTGTATCTGCTTTGGTATTTTGTGCATTTAACTGCTCGCGTTTAAGTGTTGCGTGTAGAAATTCAAGATCGATGTTGAAAATGTACGCCCCATTCCCCCTATCCAACACCCGCAGCATCACACGGTGTAGAGAAGATAGATATACAGAGATCGGTTTGTTGGTATACGGTAGAAGAGCCGTTGAGACTCTCCGACTCACCCACATGGATTCCCGGCTTCCACTGCGCATGCTCGGTGGAGCCCTACAGCATCCGACGCATTCAGAGGCTTACGTATATGCAGAGAAGAGTAATATGGCGGTATCGATCGTGCTGGGGGGGGGGGGGAGAGAGAGAGGATGGGGGAGCAAGGGAGTAGCAACACGCCCATGAGCAGAATCAGCAGCGGAGGCACAGACATTAATAGTAGAGCCCGGTAGTGCTCTCTCTCTCTCTATATGGGGCGGGAGGCGGAGAAGGCTTAACTGAACTGCAGCGGTGGTCTCCCTTTTGGCCTATTCAGAGCGATGATGCTCGCGTGCCAAAGGAGGCTGGGTCTCGCCATACATTTTGACGGGGTGCAAATCAGGCGAGAACTACTAGTATTAAGAATCGGATCGACTAGCTGCCTTAAGAATGGAAACGTCTTACAGAAATATATTGTGTCGAGCCCCGCACCTTATAATAAATTTAATTAGGGAAATTACTCAGAGAAATAATAAAGTTCAAACTATTTGTGGTTACAGTGGAACAGTTTGAGTTTGATTTTGCTGGTAAATTTTTAATATACCCGTGGAATAATTTCAAAAATAATACTATTAAAAGTTATTTTTTATTTGAACTATTTAACTGTACCTGCGCATTTTTTCATTGAACGAAATGCTGTCCGACAGATTATTTTGATTATTTTGTTATTGAGGTGATATAAAAAAAATTCAGGATTTAATGATTATATTGCATATAAGCACACCATTGGGTGCTGTAATCGTAATAGCATCACCGTTGCGATTTGCGCCCTCGGCAAGCAAAATGATGCTGCTACTGATGCGCGTGCTCTGACGAGAAAAACGCGTGCTAGCAAAGAGCGGCGCGCGCTAGTGAAATTGAGAAAAACAGGGAGAGGAGCTTTCATGGCGCGTGGTGCCCGCTCGACATTCAGTCAGTCAGCGTCTGTCCGACGGTGTGCACGTGATAGCGCGTGCTCCACCGCGCCATTGCAGCCACACAGATTCATAAACACACTGTAGAGAGAGAGTTAGAGAGCGCTCCCATCTCTCCGCATCTGCTAGGAAAATCTCGTGAGGCTGCCGCAGCGCAACAGCGCCTAGCTCTCTCCCGCCGCCGCGCAAAGATGGCGCGAGCCCGGCGCGTGGCGGCACGAGTCAGGGAGCGGCGCCGCGGAAAACGCAAACGCGCTCTCCCGGAGCGAGAGAGAGCGACCGAGGGTCGATACCGGGAGCGCTCGGCCGAAAGCGCGTGACAGCGCTCCCCGTGTCGAGCAGATGCTGAAAGCGCCGGTCCATAGAGCTCGGCTAGCGAGAGTCGGGGTTTACTGTATCGAGAGCAACGCCTTTTCGCCCGTCACCATCGATGCCGAGATCGGCGTCAGTTTTTCCGCGTCCCCATCGACAACCATTCCCCGCACCATCACCAACGCGTTTTTAGAAAATCCACGTTCTCATCCCTGACGTGGGGAAGGAGCTCTAGAAAACCTCCACCGTAAACCATCTCATCATCTACTAATTAATCCACTAGCGACACTACTGTATCACCGTTACCAAAAATGTCCTCACCGTGAACTTTTTCGTCACCGTTGCCAGTGAAACCTGATCCCACCGACAAATTATGTAAACAATTATCGAATTCGATTGCGCGGTACACTGGCGCAAAACGCCCTTTCGCCTATCTACCCCCAACTATATATACATATATCCTCCCACCCAATATCAACATTAGGCCTATATCCTATAGCTGGCCCAGTGCATCTCTATACCTAGACTAGATCAACAGCGCCGAGTCAAGGCATCTGTAAATCGTCTGTGAAATAATCAAAAAGTGTAGGAGGACGAGAAAAAAAAAGACATCTTTTATCTGCTTAAACCACTTCGACGTCTCCCCAAACCAGCATCCACTAACGAGATCTGCAATCGATGAATCACGTTCGCGTTGACCTCAATCAACGGACACGGTTCTAAACCCCACATCCGTCGTTCTCCCCCGATCACCTGTACACAATACATTATCTCGATCACGCAATAAGAACGCCAACGTTTTGCCGCATCTCTAGCATTGTTCTGCCGCATCCCATCCCCTGATAAAAGTAGTGCGTCAAATCACCGGCCCACGTCGTCGGCGTCCGCGCGCACTTTTCGCCGACCAACTGCCACGACCGAAACGCGAGCGGAAAAATCGAATTTCTCCTCTTACCTCCGCCGCTCTCCACTCCTCCCCCTCTCTGCTACCCTATCTTCTCTGCCCATTGACTCTGTAACAAACAAAAATCGCTCGGTGCCACCAACAGTCAGAAAGTCGAAACGTCCCAACATCCAAAAACTAAAACAATCCACAGACTCGTAACAACAATCGGGAGGAAGAGGGAGACAATTTTGACGAGATGGTGTTCGCCAACAGTGGACGTCCAATCAAGATTGGAATCACGTTGCTATATGTGGCTCTGCTCTTTCGTCTAGGTAGCGCCGGGGACCCGGAAGCCAAGAGACTGTACGACGATCTACTAAGTAACTATAATCGCCTAATACGTCCGGTCAGCAACGAAACGGAAACACTCACGGTGCACCTGGGTCTGAAACTCGCCCAAATTGTTGACGTGGTAAGATCTATCTCTTATTATATTTTTTTCTTACGTCTTTTATTACCTGTATTTGATTTGCAAGACAGTTGACCTGTTGCGTTCGTGTCTCACCTTGAACCTTTGAACTGTAAATGAGAAACTCTACACCTGTCTCAGCATTTCCATTGGAATCAAACCTTTTGATATATTTTAATCACTATTGATAACAGCTTTTGCAAAATGTAAGGCATTAGCCCGGGTTGATGGTCAAATTGAAAGAAGGGGAGTATCTGGGAACAGCAGTTCTGGGTTCTGGGACAGTGTTTGGGCAATTGTACCATACAATACCTCTGTGCACCTCAGTCTCAATCGTCCAAATAGTGGACGTGGTAAATCAATTCCACGCTGTCCTCTCTGTCCACGCCTGTCTCCCATCAATACTTTTTCTCACGTCTTATCCCTGCCACACCCCACCACCAGCAGCCACTCTCTCAAGGGTTACGTTCTGGAAGGGAGGTTGGGGGGGGGGGTTGGAAAGGGATTACCAGGTAACTTGGTACGTACACACAAAAAGCCGTCCTATAACAATTGCATTTGCACGTTGTGAAAGCAGGGCGCCCCGTCGTCGTGTCCCTTCTCCAGCCACCACTCTCTCCACCTACTCCCTCTACCCATTTCACTTACATCTTACTAGTGTCACGTTACGACCATCGAGTCATCAATAGTGGCGCGCGTCACCTATACGGACGTCATTCGATGTCAGCAATATGCATTGTGCACTTCGCTGCGCGCAATGTGTTGAATGAATCAACAACTTCGATCGATCTGTTGGGAAACTGTCAAGGGCCTGGACTTGAAAAGCCAAGTTTATATATTTTAATTACGCCCATAGTTCAACATTTCCTTACACTTGAAGAACGATAATGCGTTCAAATACTTACAAAATTTCAGGAAAGTTGATTAGCACAATTTCAATTTTGAAAATAGAATTTGCGGAGGAATATGGTCATATTTCCAATTCCAATATATTTGTGTAGGTTTGGAAATTAATAACGATGTAATTAGTAGACGCACCCGGTAGAAAATCTCGAATCGTTCGCATAATATAAATCGAAATTTAAGCATGCGTGGTGCATTGTAATAAAGTGGGTCAATGTTAGTTTGTATAATAATATTTCTTGTAGTTTTCAAGACGTGATACTACTGAAATTATTTTCGAAGCGAATGTACGAGATATTCACTCTTGTCTAAACTCAATTACGAAGTTGACGTTGACACAAACAAAAGCAACATACGGAAACCAATATGTTGCATGTTCAGGTCAGTGCTTGAAAAAAGTTAGTTTCAGATTGGCAGTGGGCGTGGCGGGGAGCGCCTCGATCGCTAGGGTTCCGTGACTACGAACGGAAACTGGGCCCGCTATCTGCGCTGCCCCCAAACCAAGATGGAGAGAGCGGAGAGAAGAAGCATGTGCTCTCGAGAGTGCAGGAGCATCGACAAGCGAATATCAACGCCCGAGCAACACAAACTATATGTACTCGCGACCACATTTCCCTTCCAGTTTTTCAGCTAAAAGCTTGTTGTCACAGGTACATTGTCCCGTTTGGCCAGGTTAGTTAAAGTACCCTCCTCCTTCATCCAACCTTAACACTAATAAATTGTTTATTCTAAACGACGTAATCACTTTCATTTTTAAGATGGCTGCGTGCCTACTTCACATGAACACCTGTATATTGTACTAATATACATGTTCATATACATATACAGCAAGTATGCAAAATTGTAATTGAAATAAACAAGATGTTTGTAGGACTGACCACCAACTAGTTAGGATTATAATTAACGACATTCAATTCTGATGAATAATCCCTAATTTACAATTGAGGTATTTTAAATAATTCAAATAGAAAATAACATTTATCGATGTAATGACCTATATGTAATTCTTTCCAAAACTGAATTAGTAATCTGAAACTGTTCTTTAAACACGTCACCACCATGGCAAACAAAAGACACATATTTTAATCAGAATTGGTGGATTCGGGACAGCACCGAATGAAAAGACGAACCGAGTGGCGAACTCGCTTTTATAATAATATTTTACTATTATTTAATTTGAACTGGTAATTGCGGAAAATACAGAGTTTCGAATTGAACACCGGATCCCTGGTCATCAACTCCCGGTCTGTTCAAAACTCTGTAGTACGTCATTTGGTTCGTCATTTCATTCGATGCTGTCCCGAATCCACCAATTTTGATTATTATTATCTCCCAGACGTCCTATAAATCTTTCTCAAAATAATTTTTAATGCTCAAGGTAAATTTTTATGCCCAAGGTTCAAACTAGATGGAATTAACGCTCTTTATTTTTTTTTTGCTGTAGAGAAACTTTAAAAAAAATTATGGTTCTCCTCAACAGTTTCATTTTTTCCCGTAGCTCAATATTTTTCCGGATGTACGATCATTTCTGAATGATACAATTTGAACTCAACTAAACAACAAACCCAAACACGTAATATGCCACATTGTCTGAAATAAAATGCCCTGTTCCAGCTATTGCGCATACGCTAACCCCCACCAATACATTTTAAATCGATGAATAAGGTGGCGGCTTGTTAACGCACCACTGTTCGATTGCCACTAAACATAGGAAGGGGAAGTGGAGATCGTGTGAAAGGAGAGGGTGGTTTGGTATATCGAAATTCGAACAAAAGGCACGGTGTGAATTTCCGACTTCTCTCATCGCCCACGCACCTAAATACATAAATCAATCTCAATTTGATGGCGTTACATTGCATTTGTTACACGCAACGTAAAACACTAGCAGCGAGCCAACACATTCTCCGAAAAGTCCTATCACCAAACGAGTGCGCCCACCGACACCTGGGGATGGAGAAGGAAAGGTGTTCGGTTTCTGGGGAAATCTGTCGGGCAGACCTGTAAGTGTATGAGGCTCAATTTGGGGCCACTAATGTTATCACTTTTTTTTCTGGCTCGAAAACAAATGTCGCGGTCTCAAATGTGTAGAATGCATGTGGTGTACTCCAACGATAGCCGCACCTTGGTAAATAGGTTATACATGTTAATCCACCTGGGATCTGGCATCCACAACAAAGTTGATACCGACCTATGTTTGACGTAGGTGTGAATTTGGATTTTTATTTAATACTTGGAAAATGTGGTATCACAGAAGATATCTATTTTACTTTTAATGTTCTGGTTTGAAGACATATTCATCTTCAAAAGTTACCTAATGTGGTGAAACTTGTTTCATGGAATGTAAAGTAAGATTTAGGAATTAACCATTAAAAGACAGTTAATGGTTTGATTCAAATTTCAGATAATCGCTTTTCTTTCATTATTTTTTAGTTACTTCTCTTACTATTATTTGGAGTACATGAATAACCAATTTATATACCCGACCACAAACAATTTTTTAGATATATCGAACTGTGGAAAATGTGTGAAAAGCGAAGTACTTAGGCAAGAGGTACCAATATGATAAAGTTGTAAAAGGGTTTTCCATTAACTCGCCTGTCGTATATTTGTCTCAAATCCCAGACCACTTGAGATTGATTCAACGTTTCTGTGCGGACCGAGTAATGTATTTTTATTAACTTAGCACCGACCTGAATTGCATCACAATGGGCAAGCCCTTTGAAATCGAACTAAATTGGAAGAAAACGCCAGATGTTCCGAAAAACCTTGTAGAAAAAATAAATAGCTTCTCATGCTCTTGCTGAGTGCCTTAAGACTGCCAAGTGCCAATCCCACATTGTTTTTTGTCACATCTGGATGTTACGGTTGGCGTCTTAGTAACATCCCTTTTTGCTACGGTTTGTTCTAGACACTTCGATAATAACATCACTGTTTTGCCAATACAAAATATATACAGGGCGCATTCAAATAGAAATACTTTAACAGTATAACATTGATCTGGTTGAAGAACTTAAAACAGAAAAATCGACCACAATCAACGGAATCTTTTTAGAACGGAAAATTTCCAGCGGACTATTACTTCCACTATTAGATATCTGTTCACCGAATAATGAAACAAAATGCCCATCTGAAATGTTTCGAGAAAACCATAAGCGCAATAACAGAGTATCAGACGACAACAACATATCGCGCGTCTGAAATGAACGAAAAGTAGCGCGCTTAACTTCCAGCCTATGTAAAAGGGAAAGAAAAACTTTCGGAGAAAAATCGAAATAGCCTAAATGTTCGTTTATTAGTAATCTATTATAAAAACAATTTCACGCGATTCGATATAATATTTTAGAATGTCTGACAAAATAAAATAGAAATCTGTTTTTGTATTTTTTGAATGAATTGCTTTAACTGAACTTCAATGTATCCTTGAACCGACACTATATGGCCCCCAGAAACAACAGATTGCACAGCCATGTATTAATTATAATTACTAATAGCTTTAGCTTATGGTCGCCTGCATGTGAGTACAAAATATGTGATAAGCCTGCTGCCGACGTACACTAATCTTGACAGGCGCCAAAAAACACTGCGCATAATTGTTAGGATTTAGGATTCCCTGTCCGATTCAAGTGCTATCAGCGAATACCAGCAATCGGGGGCAACAACATGTGTCACATACTGCTTTATAAAAATGCTAAATACAATCATTTTATTCATAAACTTTAGCAAAATATGTTCAGTGAGAGGTGAGACCATGTTTAATCACTTCAAAACGTCCAAATAAATATTCCAAATAGATAACCGAATTTTTAACGCCCCGTTTGAGTTTCAAGAATTGAGAAGCAGACGGTCAAGAGGCATTTGCCAAGAGAGATTTTTGCTAAGAAACTCATTGCTTCAGGGTTTTTTCTATTTAAAAAGCCAGAATATTAAAGTGTATTGATTGGTGTATGTTACCCAATTTAAAAATAAAACCGACAAAGAGATATGCGTGATGAATGGGAAAAGTGAAAACGGATTATAAACAACCAAAAGATTTGTCTAGTTTATAACTACGTGGAGAGGATCTGCAAATATAACGATGCATATAAAAAAGTATGCATTAAAAAAATTACAACGCCGCAACATCTTCGTCAATTTAAATATTATTTAATATTTTCTTTATTATCGTTTACTTGTAGTCATCATTTGGAAATTATATTGTTTCATATTTGTCTTACATCTTTATTGCAAATTGGTCTAAAATTGCAATTCAGTAAATATTATCACTCGATAATCTGGATGCAAAATTTTATTTTAAATTCTTTGAATTAATATAGTTTTTGTCGCTGCTAGATGATGTATCAAAACTTTATTATAAAATACAATAGTTTAAAGTTTTACTTCAAATACAATATTGACAAAGCAAGAAATTTTGCACTGCCCTTCACTTTTTCAGAACACAACATAATAAATACGATATTATCAGATATAATTGTGTCTCACACGTACGGTATATACAGCACGAATACATTGACTAGTGGCTTCTATTCCATTACATATATCTTTGTAGGAATCACTCGCCGATACGAAAAAGTCGAGTTACATCTTCTTCGTGTCCAATTATCCATTTACAGAGAAGGAAAAGCGCGAGGTCTGTCATTTTCTATGCCATAGAACTTTTCATTACCAGCTCTCCGGATACCTTAACGACGTTTCGAAAAGTATAGCCTTCAAATGTGGCAATTTATACCGTGATTTACGCGTAAAATAACTGACGATTACGTGTACACGTACTAGAAAACAAATAGTATCAGCAGCAAAGCTTTATTGCTCTGAAAAATATTCAATAAAAATCGCGGTGTTACTGTATAGCTTATTGTATATTTAAAAAAAAAGTGAATCGTACTTTTCCTTTATACAAAATTCATACTTTATTGCAGCGCTGTTCGAGATGACATTTCTATTTCGTCATATTCGAAATACAAATATTACACAATTTAAGAATTTTACAACATAAACATAAAACTGATTTTAAATTTGTATTTCCTTGTAACTAATGAAAGTAACCGAAAATAATAATATATACGTGAGTGCGTTCTCGTTATACGTTTGAATTTTATGTTTCGAAACATCAGATTCAAACTTCCAGCTTACAATTGTCTCAGGGGACGCGCGTTTCAACATCAAACGCCAGTAATCATTGTCAGTAGTGATTGTATCTGTTTAGAATAACAATCATATCTCTTAACTCTGGCATTTGAAATCTAATTTCATGTGCGTGTATATATATATATGGCTTGATATGTGCACATAGAAGGTTTGCATTTTTTAAAAGTCAAACAGATAGTCATTCCATTTGATCGAAATTGACGATACATTAGCTGAAACCAGCAGGAGCCTTACTCATTGAAAATGCAAACCTTTGCTTACGGTATACCAAGTACAACAAACAAAAACAAAACGCAATTGCATTGAAAAGCTGCTGCTCAGTAAACATTTGACCTGGTTCTATGTAATGAAAATATAGATAGAAATAGACAAATAATGTATTTGTAGTTGACATAACCGATTTTGATTTTAGCATTTGCAAGATCTGATGTAAGAATATATTTTTTTCGCGTGAATTCGAAATGAGCGTTTATTCAATACATAGAGAAATGCAAATGAAATGGTGGTGACATCTCTAAGGTTAAGATAGAATAATTTAAAGCATAGGACATGTTTTTAAAAGTGTACAATTCTGTAATATTGCAATACACTGTGCATATAATGTGTGTGCATGTGCACATATTTTGTTAAGTTTTGAAGTTCTTGCGTCCAATTTGTAATATTACACATATTGTTAATTATACATTCGAGTACCTCCTTCAGGCTTAGTATGGGTCTGGAATTGAATTTACATTAATCATTTCGCAGGGACATGATTAAGCAGAAAATAATGAAACAAAACGCGAGTATTATGAAAGGGATTAATCAAAATTTTGAAACTTTTCAGGTGATCCAATAAAAAAGCTACAGTAGTGTGTATACCTTTAAAGTTCAATTATCAGAATATACTGTAGAGTGAAATACAATTACCCAAATTAAGAAATTTGACAAAATGGGTATGTACCCCTTCCCCAAGTGTTTTGCAGAACCCTAAAGTTTGATAATCACCGGATCACTGAGAATCGTTTCCCAATAATATCTCTTCCACGCTCCCCCTACAGCTAGCCTTATGATCAAGGCAATTGGAGTGACCATTATCGTAAAACACTGGGGTGTCACGGCCCCTGGAACGGCATTTGGACGAATTGAATCTGTAACGGATGGGCGCAAATTGGAGTAATAGATTGCCATCCGAGTCCTCATTGTGCCGTCCCGTGATTAGTTTTTCTGTTTAGAGATATCTAGAAGCAGTCATTTGAGTGTGGACTGAGTCTGTGGCCACACCAAAAGTGCGATCCTCGACCATGTCCCATCGTTGGCGCACAATCTAACTTCAATTTGCTCCCGCGACCAATCGAAGCAACGGCGCCGGGAATCGTGTGTAATGTCGTATAAGCATCCATGCTGAGATCGGTTGAGCGCATGCAAATTTAACTGCGACAAGGTATTTATGCTTCATTCGTATTTGGGAAACAGGAAAGTAAAACTGCTACAAGCTATTATAGAGAATTAGCCGACGCATTGGAATATAGAGAGCGCACTTGTGGTTGATTTTATCAAAAAGTAGGCGCCATACGAGAGATAGTCGTCTGGGGAAATCGTTGCCAGCACATTGAGTGTGCCATTAAAAAAACTCGTTTTTCTGTTCTACATCTGGTTCCATGACACATATGGATAAGATTGATCAGCTAAAACTTTTTAAATAGTTTAATTTAAAACTAATTCAATGAAATCCTAATTTTTAAGACCGCTTAAAATTTTAAAACAGCTTTTTTTAGCTGGTCACAGTTGTTGCCTAAAGTTTAACTGAAGTCTGCAAAAATAAATTATATCTCAATATTATGGAACAGTAACAATACATTATTTAACAAAAATTGTCTACGAAATCTACGTATAATCTACATCCTGTTTCCCAAATAAAGCTTTTAAGCTTGTCAGAGAAATCTAATTTTTTCAGTCAAAATGTTTAGTCTCATTTAAATCTTTAGTTTTGAACACAATTTTACACTTTGACTGCATTTCTATTTGGTCGTGATTTACGCAATTAAGTGTTTGAATCCAAAGTACTCATGCTTGCGGAAGCTAATAATTTTATGGAAAGGTGATTTACTAAAACTAGTTAAATTTATTCGATGTGAAATTCTGGCCAACCGACTAAAGTGAGGGTCACCACCAGCATATATTGTTCATACCTACCGTTCTATTTTGATCCATGCACTAAATATGAGTCGCCCATTGAACAAGATCAATAGATCGAATAACACTCCGGCATTATTTGCTGAGGACTTCAAGTTTCGAAACATTTACAAGTGTTTCTACACTTGAGATCGAGAGCGAAGTTTGTCGTCAAGAATTGCCGACATCGTTAACGGTTTCCCTAACACACGCAATGCATGTACATTGGAATATACAAGAAACCATGGAGACCAACTCAAAATTGATTGACTGCACTGTTTACACACACATACATGTATGCCGTGATCTGGAGTTGCCGCTGATTGAAGATCACGGCAATTGAAGGAACACAGAACTTTTGATTCGAATATGCTTCAATTGTTTTCGTATATTATTGAAATCAAGTATACTGTATACTGTACCGCAGGCCTGAGTAGGATGAAAGAATAAAGAAATAAAGATTCATTTTTTAGCGCCTTACAATTTTTTTTTAAATGAAACAATCATACAGAGTGTACAGTAGAGATCAGGTACAAATTTATGTGCGATTAAGACCGAGATTTAAATGCTAACTATTTAATAAAAATATGAGCAAAAATTTGTCAATGAAAAATTGAAAAACCGACACGATAGATAAAAACGTAATTTCATTAAGCAAAACGTGGAAATCTCAATCGTGGAAAGTTCCCATAATCATTTGAGATACTTCTTTCCATTTCAATTTGAAATAAAAAATGTAACACCTTTAATAAAAATAAATAATCGTTTATCATCACCAGATGACAAAACGATCGTCTATTGGTTGTCAATGGCATTTTTACATTACGTAATCAGATATAGCCCGCCTTATTAATGAAGCTATAGAAACGGAAGCATGTACAGAGTAGGCGTTTGAAGAGCGTTCTGGCAGGGTCAAAGGGACAGATAAAATGAATATGCAACGTTTGCTAGCCTATCTTTGATTGCCAGCCACTCAATGACAAGTGGATAGATGCTTAATTCATCAACGGAAGCGGTTGCTTTGTTGTTTGATATTTGATCATCAGAAAAGAGAGATAGCCTCTCGTACGAATACGCTAGGTAGTATTTTCTGTACGCAATTTGTCGATGCACAGACATGTATGAGCACATATGTATTTACTGTACTGTATTTCTCGTCTTGTCAGGATAAATGGAGGTCTTGTATATAGGATTGCGATACGATAGGCAATCGAAGAGTGAGATGACACAAATGGCGCGATCTCAAGTAAACCTATTCATTTGAATGTGCTGTGTAGTTATGTAAATGTAAATACAATTTAATGAATTCGGATACATTATCAAAAATTTTAAATAATCATCACTGTGCACATATTCGTCTCTAGTCAATTACAAAAGTATTGTTGTGAGTTCAAATCCTTACACTGAACTAACTAACATGTTTGGAATAAACTGTTTAAAAACTCTTTCTGCGTTTCGCTCGAACACGGTCAATCTGAGAAATAAAGCAATTTTCTACAATAGAACACTGCAGCGAAAATCATGTAATAAAAAGTACAAGTATTTCAGTTGGCCAATAGTCGGTCATTGGTCAGTAACATCGGGTTTTCTCGTTTCGCTTTCGACAAATGATATTGATGATCCTGACTTCTATTGTTTGCTGTTATGTGCTATCAGATATAATACTCTGTATACGCGTGTTCATGTTGTTGTAGACGATATCGAAATACGGCATGTTAAAAATATATTTTATTACCGCCCATTCTGGCAAATGTATTAGCGCTTCCTTCAGTAAATAAATTAGGCAACCGAGCGAATACTTCATTATATCCTCGTGCAACGCTTGTTGACAACGTCTAGCCGCGCTAATTTTATTCTAAACCATTTTACTTTCACCTAGAAAGTAATAGATGTGTGCCTGCCAAACGATAATGTATACATGAAATACTTTGTAGAATATGCACGTATCGGCTTTACTATTTAAATTAGCCTTTGAAGTCGAACCGTTGATTTTAGTTCGTGTTCGGTTGGCGAAGTGATTATATTTGTATGCATCGTGTGCGACTGCCTTTGATGTTAATTTTTGTGATTTTAATTTTTTTTGCCAGAATCTCAAGAACCAGATCATGACAACGAACTTATGGGTCCAACAGGTAAGAACACATATTGAATTTTCATAGCTTTTAATGCAATAGTAGCTAGTAGTTTGCGCCGCCGTTGCAAGCAGCTGCCCCTAACCATTCGCTTACGTTGTCCGTAGCGCATCGAAACCATGCAGACACCAATGCAATGCAGCGAAGTTCACACATGGGCTGTGCCACAGACGAGTGCTAGTCGCGTTATCGCGAGGTGGCGCTATTTTCGTCATTTAATACCAACAGGCTGTAATATTACTATTTGCTTGAGTCACTTTGTCAGGAAAATCCCAATTCGCTGATAAGAGTCCTGAGCATGCCCATTAATATAAGAAACAAAAGTATTTTCTTGGATCAGAGGGCTCAGGTACCGAATTGAACAAAAGCAAATAGAATATGATTGCTGTGCGGATATTTAAATATCAGCATGTTATTAATTAAGTGGAAACATTCAAGGAAATGATAAACGGCGTTTTTAAGCAAGTTAACTCTAGACAATAACAATCTTCTCTCTCAAGTGAACAAATTCTTATACGACGAAAATGTTATTCTGTTTTTCTTAAACTTGTTTACTGCCGTTTGCCTACTTTACTTGGTGTTATAGGGGAATTGGTGGGATGTGCTGGGGGTGTCGGCAACCCAAACGCGAGAGCCGGAAATTTCAATTGTTAATGAGGGCGTCTGGGGAGCGATTCGGTGGACGAATCTCATCAAATAACCTGCTAATTACGGCGAGACCAAGTGCGTGGTCATTCCGTTAGGGCGCGTGTCTGTCGGTCGCGATTCGATTACATCCTACTGTGACCCACACCTTTAATGGGTAACTTTTCTTTGGATTTCCGTGAAAGTTTTCGCAAGAACTTCTACCCTCTACATACTGATTTATATAAGACAGTGCGCTCAAACGCTGCTAATTCTACTCTGTATTCCATTTATTGAGCTCAAAGTTTACGTTTCTCAAAAGAACCGGATATCAGTCATGCAAAGCATACAGCGAATGTTTAGCAAAGCGTAAAAGCAGAGTTAAGACAATTTGTGGTGTTATATCTTAAAAGACCTATTGTTTCGTTTACCACCCCTGGTGGCTGTCTGCTTTGCCCAGGGTGATAATTTTGGAAACGTTGCATCCAATAGTGACAACATATGCATTAAAATATTGACATTGTCTACTGCATATTTCGATTGATTACGTTTTAATCTTTTGATAATACAAGAATAGCTTCATAAAAATAAAATTGAAAATATGGATGATAATAAGGTGAAATGTCACTTGGTGCGCACGAAGATCTCGTCTTTGACTTACGCACGTACTTAAGCACGTATTTATAGAATAAGGGTCCTAGGGTCTGCGAAGGATGTGCATACCTTATTGTCACACGATGCACAGACTAGAAGAAAATCGCACAGTCAAGCGGGCGAAATCGTGGGCCTTCGTTTACTCCAATATTGGAATGACGTGGACACATTGTCGAGATTAGGGAATGCGGCTTTGATGCTCCGGTGCCACCGCACAGTCACGTAGAGGCGGGCGAACGCCCAAATCTCATTGGTCGTGCTGTCTTTTTTTTGCGCACCAACGAACATTCCACGATTAGAATCCAAATACCAATACCGTTCGTCTATGGTTTACTGATGACGTTCTTACATTGAGTTTGAGGATACTCTCTACCATCACCATCACCATCGAACTGCGCACTGGAGCTCAGGATATAAAATAATGTTGTTAAACGAATATGAGGCATATCTATATATTTCTTAATCATTTTATGGTTTGCATATATTGAACAATCAAATAATGTATCATAGTAACATAATAATTAATGTAATAGTTAGTAAAGGGTCTGCTTTAAATTTTTAAAGTGGATCGAGGTTGCCCAGAACTGTGGACACTCGCTAGTGATAAACCGATACAGAGCAGCCACTGTAATAGCGCTGCGAGTCTGGTATTGTCTCCGAATTAGGAGCCTCGGCGGAAAGTCGTAATGAGAGGGAGAGGTCTCTTAACGTCCCGACTTCATTTTCGACTTTCGGTATTAGATAATTAAAGGCTAATACGATTGTCCCGCATCTGCACACAGCGTTTGTCTGCTTGACTGTTTTGCCAGTCAACCAACCGTCGAGCGGAGAGACGGCAGACTGGAACGTTGTTGTGTGGGTTGGCAATCGACTCAAACACGTGACGATGTTCTTGACGATGGCTTATCATGATACATACTTTCTACAAAGGTATATGCTCTCTACATAGATCCCATGTAATCAGCATTTAGATGCTACTTGATAAATGCTAAGGAGGACAATGCTTTTTGTTTGACTCCATAAACGTTCTCTCGTTATCAGAATCAATGTGTAGGGTCGATTTTTGTGCAAAATGTGAAGCGAAATTTTGATTTTATTTGTACACTCGTGGTGTGGAAGGAGAGAATAAAAATGCATAATAACACAGTCTGTATATTTAAAAGGTCCATGTGTCCATTTTCCATTTTCAAATGAAAATATTCTTTTCAGTTAGCTGAAAAAGCTGCATGTTAAATCAAAATAACCTTTGTTGTTCACTGCTGCATTTCGAATGCTAAACGAGGTACACGCATGTAAACAGAATTTTGTCAAAATCGATAAATTTTTCTTCCAATTTTATTTAAATTTGTGACGAATTGTAAAAATAAATTTTGCAATGTATTTTTTAATTGCTGTGCTTTGATTATCTTGCACAGAGAATAATGGTTGTTACATTTATCAAATAATGGCGATAATAATTATTCTGGGGACAAGCAGAAAAACAATTGCAATCACTTTCATAATTACTGATTTTCTTTAGAAAATTTATCGAACTTTTATATATAGCAAACAACGACTTTCAAGAAAACCGTCCTTATAGTACAGTATCCAATTTTTTTAATGGAAAAGGTGAACCAGATGACAGCATTGACTGCAGAACGTACGTGCGCATTTCGAGCGTCGACTGCCACTTACGTCGCGAAATCGTATTATTCGAAATTGCGCATTGAATACAGAGTTCCACAACAACAAAAGAGAAAGAAATCTCTCTCACCGCAGCTCAGGTGGCTAATGGCCAAGGTGAGGCACAGTGTGGCCGAGTGTGGCCGAGCAGTCTAGGGACATCTACTCCTGTGCTGCAGGGACATGCAGTTTGGTGAAAGTGGTGTTGGGAGTGAGGAGAGGAAGCAGCGATTTGGGTGGAGACGTGGTGGCCGGCACCAACAATGAGTTTCTTTTTCTATTTTCCTTTAATCCTCTCTTTTGATGGCTAAAGTGTTGGAGAGTCAACAATAAGATTGAGCAAATAAAGTCTCCCGAGATCCGCGGCACGGCCTTCGCGTGGTGAACGGTTGTGCGCTGCTAAAAGGCTAAAAAAAAAGTTTGATGACCGCATCCTTTAGATGACTTGACCGGTGTGCCAGGCGAAATACAGAGCGAGAGGTTCGTTAGCGAAACTCCAATACGTTATCGTATAGGTACGACGAAATCGATACTAGCGCCACACAACGGGTTCATTTCTCGATCATCACTTGCAATTTCCTTCTTTAAATTGCAGCAAATATACCGAAAACGTTCGAGTGAGAGAGAAAAAACGCCACACTACTAATATACGAACACATCGTTAACAAAATACAAAATTTAACAAAATTATTTAAAATATTTTAAGCCTTTAATAGGCGAATTACCGCATTTTGCCATCAGGTTGCAGCAGTGTCACTTCACTCATTTGACAATTATGCACAATTTTGCAACATTAAGTGAACTATCGTATTTTATAACGGTTACAGTTTCACTGCATCTGGTGAACCTTGAAACTATTTTGACATATTTTAAAATTAAGTAAGCCGTGAAAAACTGTCCCTACATTGATGGGAATCATGTAACGAAATGAAGATTTACACTATGTATCAATATTCGATTATAGTGGATTGAACACTGGCTGTTTTAGGTCATGGAATATTATATTAACGAACGAACCTTGTGTGCACCAATAACTATCATTTTCAAACATTCGTCCGCACCGTGACGCTATACTGGTCAAACCTGTTATCCCATACACTTAGCCGGTGCCACTCGCGGCCCTAAATCTTACCAGCCGTAGAAGTCGCTCCAGTTAATACGACACCGAGCAGATCGCATGACACGAATCTCATTCTGGTGATCGACCATGGCCAGCCATCGGGAGACAAAAAATAATTAGGTCTTATCCGTTTCTATCTTTGCGCTAGCGCTGCAGCACGCGAATCATCCGTCCGGACCACCCCCAAACCTCCCCTGGCAACCCCCTAACTCCACCCCCACTCACATCCCATAGTTCTCCTGGTTCTATCATCATGTACATGTATACACACTGTAGGTGCGCCTATACTCACTATCCCTCCCCATATACATTTGCTTTTGCCACACGATCGTATTGATTTGTGCCATTCATCGGATATCCTCATTGATGGTCAGGGCGTCGTCGTTTTCAAGTGGCTTTGCCAGCGAAACTGACGCGTCGCCCGTTCTGCGACCGTCGGTCAACCTACCACAAAAGCATCTTTGTATGACAACTTAAATTGAGATCCACTAACAAATTTTCGTACTGCGAGCTCTGTGCATGCAAACTACTTACCAGATACCACCAGATTGCCACCAGTCCAACAAGATTATGAATACGGAAATATACAAAAAGGGAAACTAATCGGATTTGCAATATTATATTCTCATTTCAAACCATCATCAGATTAATGTTTTATTCGACTGAAGCATGTTATCTTTCACATTGTTCCCAGATAAGGATTTTTTTTAATTATATACCATAAAAAAAATGAAGAGCCAATTAAATGTCACTGTACACAATAAATAATAGTACCTACTCTCAGTTATTTGAGTGTTACTTAAGAGTAAAAAATGGTGTTTGTTCACCGGTATCTCTGACGTAAAAAAGGCCATAATTTTTTTTTTGAAATTATTGTTTGACCTATTCTCACTTAATCGTGACGAAATACTCAGAATCGTCCCACATACAAACATATACTCTTTCTGTTTTATCAATAACATTTCCAAGGTAGACGCGCAGTTAGTTTAGAATCGTATTCCATGACAATAAAATAAATATATCTTGGGATAAAAGTCACCCAATTATCATTAAACGATATTCGAAACCGCACGTCAGTTCGAAACCGCACGTCAGTGTCTGAACCGCACGTCAGTTACACCTATATGACATTAACATTAAATATATCAGAATCAATGATTCGTTGTCTGGATATATAATTTTGTAAAAAAAGCAACCAATACAGAGCAAATACATCGTTTCGCATATTCGTGGTTAATATGTCGTGTGGCATAGAGGTAGCGTGTTCGCCTCTTAGCCCGAGATCGCGGTTTCGATTCCGGCCGACACCTTCGGAATTTTTCGGGCTGGAGAAATTCCTTATCACGCCTTCCTTCGGAATGGAAGTAAAGCCGTGGTAGCCGTGCCTGTACGATGTCAGGTACACGTTAAAGATTCCTACCTAGGTAGCTTATACTAAGCCTGGACTAGGCAAAATTACCAGGTCGCCTCCTGGGGGGTTCTAGTTCTAGTTTTGGACATCCTTAACAAATAGCGCAGATACAACTGGTCGTTCGACCCCCGCCATAGGCCCCTCTCTTGGGGGCTGCTTGTGGGTACATATTGTAATTGTAATAAACTAGATTTCCTAGTTTTGTAAATAATGCCATTCGCATGCCATTCGTATTTTATTATATATCGACTGCAATATTTTAATAGTTGGTAAAATACTTATTTAAGTTTAAGGTCATAAATACTTTATGACAAACTTAGTTTGAAGACGGCAGGTTGATAAACACTTTGCTTATCCAGATATCAAATTTTAAATATTACTCTAAATATTTGTCTCTATTCATACATTTAACGATCGATTGAATCGACAAGAATACTATATTCGGCATTATTACTTATCTTGAAAACACGGTACACCATGAAATCAACAACAATTTCATGTGACAACCTTTTCATGCGGAAAATCCACATAAATTAGACAGCAAAAGATTTCTGAAAAGTGGAGTGTATACAGAATATATTGAATAGATCCATTATACCAGCATATTGCTTTCATTCCATTGTTGTAGCCCAGAGTGCAACCAAATAACTATTTTGAAAATCCAATTTCTAGCATCAAATATTTTATTGGCTATAAGGATAACAAAATAATATAGACGCGCAGTCTGTACAGCAAAACTAAAATCGATTCGATTTGAAATTACATTTGCAATGAGTCGGTCAGTAAATCATAACATAGCTTTATATGTAGTAACCACGCAGTGCCACAAACAGCCGAAATGACAGTATTTTATTCGTACTATGACGCTAAAGGAGAACGCCCCTGCGACCCATCCCGACCGGGTACAATTCACTCAGCACCGTTAGGTTTGAAACTCACACAAAATTTACAATGTGTTGTTGTCTCAAGGTTTGAACCTGCGCGACGTACGCGTTCAGTGTTTGGGAGATTGTGACAATTCTCGAAATTTTCATATCTCTCTAATGTCGTACTAAAAATGCATTTCGAAGAATTGAAGCTGTTATCTCTCTTGAAACAGCATAGCGCTACGATAACAAATTCATGTACTTTCCTGTGTGCCGAAAAAGATAAATTGTTCCAGGAAAACGTCATTTCTTAGTAAGTAATGAGCAAATGAAAAAAGTGGTTTACACATTTTGATGAATCAATGAGATCTAAGGGGGTCGCATAGGGCTAAGGGGATCTCTAAAGTCCCTGTTGTGATATTTGCTGTAGTCGAACTAAGAAAATAAAATACACAATCAATTTGAAAATTTCGTTTTTACCACACCATTAAAAATTAATTTTCGAATTAATTCATTTTCGATTGAAATAACAATAAATTAATTTCGCTACATAACAAAGAGCTGAAGCACTGGCCGTCACTGTCCGTCCGGTATTGGGATAAATATTTTTTTTCAAAATAAAAAAAAAAACGAATAAGTATTTTGTTAGTTTGCTACAAAGTTTGTCTCTAATTCCAAGCCATCCTTGATCCACTATACATCGGACAATAACCACATTTTCCTTGGTAAACGTGAAAAAGAGAATGCGCAAAAACAAAATTGCCATCTTGGGGATTCGAGTGTTTGCAATAGCTACACAGAATAAACAAACAAACAATACATACTCAGTCATGAGAAATGCAAAAGCCATTAAATGAAAGCGGGTTCCTCTTTTTTTTCCTTTTTGCTTTTAGACGTGGTACGACTACAAGATGATTTGGCTGCCTTCCGAATACGGCGGCGTTGAGTCCATCAATGTGCCAGCTGAGCAAATATGGCTCCCCGACATTGTACTCTTCAACAAGTAAGTGGACATCTGATATAAACTTAAATACATGCACGAACGGCGCATGTTCATGTGTTACGTTCATACCAATGACTTACAAACAATAGAGCCGAAATTCGACTCAATGTCGAACGGAAATGCTTCACATTAATTGCTCCCAAATCTTTGAATTTTTAAGTACAGTTCGAAAAAGGTTTGCTGATCCTATAAGCCAATTATTATTTATTTTTATTTCGTTTTTAATAATAAAATTAGCATTAACAATTTGTTATTCTACACCTCTTTGGTAACACTTTAGGAATTATTAACAAATGCAACTTGCGATAGCGATCTCAGAACGGAACTAGTTCGTATTTCGAAATGAACGTAATTATCTGGTTAGTAGCTACTATTCAGATAAGTCAATAATTAATGTCAACACGCAAAACAGCATTAGCATTTTTAGAATGAATTTTGTTTTCGCCATACATTATTGTCTTTTGAAATCAATTTGAATTTGAATCAATCTCAAAGCTGACGTACAAATTTATCAAGTTTCATGTTGAGACCAATGAATATGAATTAGTTATTGCATTAATTTCAATACAAATATATTCATTATCATCGCATAAAAAATATAAAGGCATATTTATGTGACCGTCGCAGCAACTCTACTTAATTTTCAAAGGTATTTAATAAATTCCATTGATATATAGAAATATGCCTTAAAATATAGACCAGTGTAACATATATTTTTCTAAGCAATGCCAGAACAAGACATTTAGAAAAGTAGTTAATGCATTAGGGAGATACGATAACTGATGTCGCGTCATGTCTTGAGCGAAATCCGACTCTAAGTCGCACAGACAATACATGTCCCACATGACCCTAATCAATATGTACATCAAGCAGAGTACGAGCCAAACGGGAATATTTATTGGAATCCAATATTATATTGCACGACGGAAATTACTCTAGGCTCCATGTTCGATGCTTTAATCGTCATTTAATATCCGATTGCCATGAAAAAGCAAAGTGCGACGTAATCATGTGTACAGTCAATTATACCAACAAAGTTATATACAGGATATGTACCCCGAGGTACACCGAATATGCTGATTCCCTGGGAAGCTTAGGTGTATGCTTATTTTCTTCAATCAATGACTGTCTATCACTAATGTCGAATAACTACATAGGTCGTAAGAATGCTTGATTTTATGGTGTGTTCTTGTATTACAATTACAAATTTTACCCGCAACCATCCCCAAGGGAGGGGCCTATGGCGGGGGATATGTATTCATAATACTGTTCGATGCTGTATTGTATACTATGAAAACGTGTTCTTAATCGCAACTCTGCAGCAAACTCACATGCATAAGATGGGACAACTTTGTTAATTTTATTAATTTTTTTAATTCACTGTAGCGTATACCACATCATTTTCACCAGTAACCGGGATCGAATAATCGAGAGCCCGCGCCGGGAAGCGAACCCGGGACCGCCGAAGGGACGAAAGGATTTTCTATTGAGGATCTCTGACATTTTCGCGACTATCTGACGCAAGCCTTCTATTCGCGGTTGGCATAATTACTAAACTAAAATGGCGCAGATGTAATCCAATGAATGTTTGGTTCAAGTTGTCGCCGCTAGGGGAGTTTTACTCTAGCCAACCAATTGACCGGCAATCACAGTGGGGTTCCACCAGAGGGCACACCTTGAGCTGGAGTGCAACCAGCCAATGTTTTTGAGAGAAAAACTCATTTCAAATCATTAAGTCTAATATTTATGACCAATTCGGAGGCCACATTTCACACCAATTAAGACAACCCGATTTGCTGTGAACGATTTTTCCCCCTATCCGGAAACGACTAAGTTGGGTCTCCGTTTCACAAAGTTATTCTCTCTTTAAAACGAAAACGAAAGCGAGTTATAAATTACGGTTTACGAGCAGTTCGGCCCGATAGATCTCCCTCCCCCATTCCACCTCCTTCATCTCGCCCTCGCGCTTTGCCCGCGAACTTCCGATCGGAGCCGTAAAAGCGTTCCTCTAATCCGGCTGGCGCATAAAGGCCTGTGTGTGTCGGCGCAATCAAGCGAAAACGATACCTCCGCCAATTTTGACATTCACTGTCGGGCCAAATGGCTACTTATTGATCGCATAAAAGGAGCTACTTTTCCCCCTTCCCGTCTAGTCCGTCGACTATGCCGAAAATCTCATCGCTTCTCTAGACACGCATTAATAGGCGACGACGTATCCGGGCTAATAACATCGGCATTCAAGTTTGCATAGAGAAACTACATAAATAGCAAATAATGGAGTAAACCTCTTTGAAACGACCGTGTAATTGTGGCATTGAAAGTGCATGTAACGCTATTTGCGCACATACAGGTCAGGACATACAGTTTTGAAACATCGTTTTGAGAAAATACTTTTGGTACTTCTTTAAAAGTGTGAGCAATACTTTTTTTTATCGGAAATGGTGAATTCGTGACAGCACCGAATGAAAGACGAACCGTTTTTATAATAACAAGTATCATTATTATTAAAACGAGTTCGCCACTCGGTTCATCTTTCATTCGGTGCTGTCCCGAATTTACCATTTCCGATTTGCTATCACAGACATCCCAACAATCGTCTCAATACCTTTTATAGTTGAAAAGTTATCACAATCAATTGAAAAATTAATCCGTTAGGTTATTTGATTATATGATCTTCTATGGATGATTATCATTCACAGTAATGTTACCACAAACATTTGAAAGTCTAAATAAGATACAATATATTTTGGTTCGACTTGTCTTAGTCCTCTTTGTAGACTACTGGGTTAGGATGCCTGGAGGCCTTTGGTTCGACTTTAGGTGCGGGTTCGCGGATTCGATTTAGGGGCACTGGTACCGCCGAGTATCAATTCAGAATCTTTTGTAGGGCTGTTCACTACAGTTATCTCACAAGTTTGACTGAGTTTGGATACAGTTGTTCGGAATTTCGTGCTGTAATCATGAGACCACCTCACAAAATATCCTAACCTTTCCCTGATTTTGTGAATATCTTAGACATGTTGCCATGAACCTATCATATTGTAAAGAGAACAACAATTTTGAACGGAATGACACTGCTCACAAATAGAGCTTTGGGTTCACCATTTCATAAATATTTGGAAACCGAGAGTCATGAACCGGATCGAAATTCTGTCGAGGTTTTTTATGTCGACTAGTTGGTCTTGGGGTGGTTACTATACACATAAAAGTGAGGTATTTTTTTATATAAACTTCGACTAAAGATTCGGTGAGGGGTCGTAGGTGGATTCTATCAGCATCGCTGGCATATTGTACAGCCTATAGAAATGATTGAATGGCAAGGAGACTCTTAAAAATGCGACCAATTACAACTATTTCATAGAAGCGCTCCTTCTGCTAAGGGAGATGTCTCGAGAGATACTTCAGCTGAGTCTGCGTTAATAAAATTCCGCGAAACGTTAAAATAAATTTTGCTCGCTCGGCAGTTCCAATAGGTTGGCAATGAACTGCAATATTGTAACGTTCATGGGTTTCGTGGAACAAACAATGTAATTAAATCAGCATTGTGATAAATTGCTGTGGTCGATGACAAGGACACATGCTTTTTTAATTACTCGCTTGATTGTAGTGTTGTATCTTTTTCACATTTGAATTCGTAATTTAATATTATCGTTTAGTTTATAATTTTACAACGCTAGTATTCTAGAATTAATAATCATTTTCAAAATAAAAATACTTGATATTTTTCTTTCGTTCATTCAACTATTTCCTAAATAAACGGTAGACCTAAATTCTTTTTTAGCGGTGTCTGAAAAACATATGATTAAAAATATTATAACCTAGCCGATAATGGCTGATTTCAAATATTCGATTTATTGAACAAAGGTCCCCTTAAAATAGAAAACCACTGACAATCACTCGCACTGTTGTAAGCTTGCTATACCGTGTAAAATCAGCATTGATCCGATTCAATTAAAAACTTTACGTCAGTTTAATTTATTTGGTAATTGCACATATCGATGACTGAGAAACTCAATTTGTGGATGGCTATCGTTTTAACCAATAACCAACGGATTACGAAATAGAATATTTTTTTTAATTCACTGAAGTGTATAACACAACAGGAAGATTCTGTACCCCTCTCAGTGCTTAGGCACTATGTGAGAGGCACATTTTCACCAGTACCCCGGGATCGAATAATTGAGAGCCCGCGCCGGGAATCGAACCCGGGACCACCAAACCACAGACCGTCGCTTAACCAACTGCGCTACGACGAGTCGTACAAATCAGGTAATTCATTCATTCATCAGTTCATATTAAAAGCTTAGAATTTGAATTCACCTTTACTCTTTTCTTTGGCTACAACCGGTACGTGCATTTCTTAGTTTCATTCTATTTTAAAGTAATATTTTCTCCAATCGCTTTTCAACTAGTATTTTAGCAGATAAAGAGGGGCTTGAATATATTTTTTTTATTCGAAGCTTTATGCATCGTCGGGCTTGAAATGGATTCCTTTCTTGAAAGATGAAAACAATTTTTTTAAAGTGAACTTAATGGTGGAACTATTGTAGCTCAAAGCTCACAAATCATGTTCGTAGTCAGCTAATATAGCCTTGTCTTATTTATTTGGCTTCACCAGGATTCATTTAAACAATAATTAATATATGAAATCAACTCTCGTGTCGTTAACAAATTATTGAATGAGTCAAATGCTCGTGGCAAAGATAAACTCATTAAGCAACAATATGTATTTTATAGATATTTGGAAAGTGAGCGCGGGTTATGTTTTTTGATAGCGAAAGAGACATGGTGCAATTGTTGTTTTTTTATCTCACACAAATAACGCACACAGCGAAATTGCCTTCCACATGACGGCAAAACAACTTTTATTCTTTAAAAAAAATGCTCAGTGACAATAAAGCAGAAAGTTTGTGTGTGATGGTTGTGTTTTTTTTTCTCCGAAAGGCGTTCTAGACAAACTAGAGTTTTGTCAATCGCAATGTCTAAACAGGAACCTAATGTCTGCCTCTCTCGTTTAGCATACAAATAACTGGGTCGCCCCCTAATATATGTGCACACATAATGTCAAGCGAGTCATTGGCGGACGGCTTGGGTGCTTGCCAAGTGAGAGTCTTCAAGTTGTTTTGATTCTATTGTCTCAGAGAAGTTAAACGGGCTGAACGAAATAACGTTTTAATTTTTTTTTCTGTGAAGCGAAATTTGAAAAAATTCCGGATCCTTAACTACAGTGCAGCGACTATAGGCCTACGGACGACAATAGTTGTTTCTTGAAAGTGCTACCGTTTTATTTGTCCTACACTCCCTGGGAAAAGATCTGCACTGTACACATCTGCTGGGGAACTCAGTGAAATAGAACAAGCCAATTACAAGGTGGCCGTGGTTTCTTTCGTGCTTGTTCTTCAATTGCAATGCGATAAATCTTATATCGTAATATTAAATTAGGAAACCAAGCTAGCTGTTACAATATAGACGTGAACTATGGAAAATCCAGGGCACTCAATTGACTTTCAATTTTGCCAGCAGGAATGAAAGAGCCTATGAACCATCGGATCTATTTAGAAGAAAAAGATATTCACCAGCCATTAAATGAGCGAGTTACCAGGTTTTATAGTTTTTTATTTATTATGGTAAAAAATTATTAAACCTGAAAATTACAGAGTACCGGTATTACACAATTAGTATTATAGAGTATTACAAATTGCACAAACACTTTCGTGCCACCGTGTATGCGCTTACACAGCGCGCAACGTAGAAGCTCCCCCCGACGTGGCTTCGTGTAAGGCACCGAAGTTATCCAATTTAGCTCTAGTTAGGCTGACTCGCAAAATTATATTTCGTTCAAGGGTTGTGCGTACAGAGCTCGTCCGTTCTACGGTATATCAAATATGATGAGCTCTTTGGGGATAACAGAAAAATACGATGAAAATCTAATAAGATTTATTACATTCGTACGAAAATGAACCTGGTTAAAGTCATTGGGCACTTGGTTTCTGGATCTTGTTAGGTAATGGGGGCTTTGCAACAAAAAGTGTGAATTTTATTGGTAGATCCCACAGATCTCTCATCTCATGTGTACTGTAGAATAAAGTGAATTTGCGATCGTCCTGGTACCCGCAGGTGTGCAGACTTTACCTAGCGCTGGTTTAATAATAGATATATTTTGAAAAACTATTTCAACTTTCGTCAGTCTCATCTTCCCTTGCTACAGTTTATTATATATACATGCACAGTGTATACAATTTTTTTTTTGCGAGAACAGTACCGAGTTATTATGGCATGCACGGACAACCACATGGAAGACCTTAATTCATTTAGGCCTTGGTCTTCCCACTTATTTAAATTGCTTCAGTTTTCCGGCTTCACTTTACGCGATAGCGTAAATTAAGCATATGTGAATATTACATGCATACACGAGCGCCACTGCTTTATTATGCGGGCACAGTCGTAGCAAATGCATATTTTCATGCATACAATACGAGCACCATACTAGTCGAACACAATGAATATTCAATTTTTTTTCTCAGAGTAAAATGGAATCGTCAAGTTTCGCTAGTAATACCTTTAAGGATTTCTATGGCCAAGAAAGTATAAGAATTATCTACAGAATTTAAAATAATTTCTAAACAAAACTGACAAAACATCAAAACTAGTCTAGTAATCAATTATTTTCCCTCCATTTGACAAAAATGTACCCACAATTTTGACAAATGATCTTTTAAACATATTTTTATAATTCGAACTCTGGTGGACGATTTAAGCCCCACTTGCCACTCTGTTACTATCATTCACCACTGCCATGGGATCGATTAGACGCTATCTGTGCAAGGAATTGAACTTTTAAACAGATTAGCCACAAGTCGATCTCTCACCAACTAGGACAAGAACGGGAATTTTATTTTTTAATACCATTGATAAATTTATATTAAATATTTATGACAATTGGTCATTTGTAGTCTTTCCAAATAACAAATACGATCACAGCATACATTTAAGAAATCTAAAATATATATAACTACCATTAAGAGAAACAAAACAGGTGGCGCTTCGTTGCAGTTTGCCGGATGACATTTTTTAAATGTGCAACCAAGGTAATTTAGGGACATCGTTTGTCGTGACTACAATTTTGAGCAGTTTAAATTAGCTGTACACATTCATTTTTAGAACATAAAGGGGAAAAAAAGATTTTTAAGGTTTATTTTACCAAAAGTGTCAAGAAAACTTTGGCAAGCACCTAAAAATCTGGTTCCGAGTTATGACCCCGGGATGTCGAAAAATCTCATTTCATACGCAGAAACTGTCGTCCGCCCTATTCTTTATTAAAGTACCCATCCATTAGACTAATCTTAATGGCAAGTGAGCGAATGCGAAAGGGAAAGAGAAAGACTCTGGTGGCAGAGCTCAGCGCGATCTCATTATACTTGGGGGCGTGTGAGAACCAGAAGTAAGGAAACAACTTTCACTCGCAATCAAAGCAGGTAGACTGATATAAACTCTAAGGTGACCTATGGTTCTACCAAATTGAATCGCCCTACTGCAATCGAGAGCTAACTTAGTGAAAGGCGGAATAGGCAAAATGGAAGTTGGTGACTGAATTCAGACAGAACGAATATCATCAGTCAGATTAAGTACAAGGTGGATTCGAAAAGTATAACCAGGGTGTATGCTACTTTGTTCTCCAGAATGGCGTATTTTAATGACATCATACTTTTAAAGATAAGAGTGCTTTTACATTTCAAGTAATACGTATTTTTTAAGTTCATTATTTAAACGGCGTTACTAGCTGGGATTTGAGGGCTCGAATTTTTAAAAATCATTTGTTGACCAATCCGAGGAAACGTAATTCATTTTTATTTGTCTTGGTTTTACTAAACAAAATAAATAAAAATCTTTATTTAAACTCAGTGAACAGAAATGACAAAAATCACACATCATTTGAGACATCTTGCGAAAGAAAATAGTTTCTGACAATTTATAATACTTACGTAGAAAGGATAATGGGGAATATTCTACTAGTTATTAGATAATTCAATATTTTTTTTAATATGATGAAATAATATCCGAACAAGACCTACTGTCCCGGGTTTGATTCCCAGCGCGAGCTCTCGTTTACCCGTTTTCGAAGTATTGAAAGTGCCCTTCAATTTCTGCTGAAGCACAGAGTTCTACTACTATTGTTGAAAGAAGAAAAGAATCCGACTTCAGTCCGTCGTATTATCGCTTCTTTCGCCTTTAAAAAAGGTTAGACTACTATAGGAATAGAAATATTGTTCCATCACCAATGTCATTTCTTTTTTAATCAGCCTTGTGCAGAGGCATCACATATTCAATGCAACCGCATATGCAAGATAGCGGATGGAAATACTTGATAAGCTTAGGAAGAAATGTGTTCAAACGTTATGACATTAGAGTTCTGGAGAAAAACGCTCAACTTCGAACACTCGATTGTGCATGCAAACTAGGACTCTTCGAGATGAATGTTGTGAATTATCCAAGAAAGGGAATGCCTCTTCACCTATCTATTATGACGATTAAAAAATTACAGGAGCATAATAATTAATGACATTTTAACCACCAAATTAGTTTTCACTATTGATAACCAAAAAATAATTTGAAATATTATTTAAAACATGAATAAAGTTTGGTTCTGTGTTTGACGGTCTCGTAAAAAGCTCAGCAATGGCGTAGCGCAGCGCGATATTTTCGTCCGGTTTCGATGATATCATGAAATACGTGATGTTTCTGCACGGGGATTTTATTCAAAAAATGATTTCTTTTTTGAATAAAACCACAGTTCGCTCGCTTCATGCTCCATAGAGAAGCCGGGTACTTTACCTAGTTATGAGTGAAAATGCACTATAATGGTGCATTTTAAGAATGCACCAGGATGGGCAATGTCACAACCTGTCAATTGGTTCACCAATCGCAGTTGCAGAGTTTGACAGAAAGTGTTTTTTCATTGTTATGCATTCATTTTTATTTTCTATTCAGGTTGGTGACAGCACATTTCTTCCATATCCTGGCATCACAGGCAGTTCAACGAAGTTTTGGCGCACTGATGGGCTGCATCTGTCCTCTTTAGACCTTCACTCTAAAACAAACAGATTTAGTTTTTGAAAACTAACCCTTAGTATAATACTCGTATAGTATTCGATGTGCGCTTGTAATAAATCCATAAGTTAATAGAAATGAAACAATTTTAAAAACATTGAGTAAATTTCAAAATCATGAAATTTAATTGCTAACTTAATTCATATGTGAGCTTGAAATTGTCAACAATTTATGTGTTTTCTAAATAATAATCATAAAAAACTCAAACTGAAGAATTATAAATAATAGTTTTTTCTTCTGTGGAAATACAGTATGTGGAACTGATAATGGTAACTCCAAAATCTATTAGAAATCACGTCGCTAAAAATACAATACATTTAATTCTAAAGATAACCTTATATGCCTTCGTTTGCCAATGCTGCGTCTACTGAGATTCTACAGATCGAATCGCAAATTAAATTGTTGTGCACATGAAAAACATACCGACGCCATCTTTATCTTTTCTGCAGTGTTTTCAGCCTGAAATATGACGATGCTATTCAATTCACTTTTTTCAAAAGTAGAGTGTAAACCTTGTTGCAAATTGCCCCATCTAATCGAATGATCGTAGTTGTTGTCGACAATTGTTGCGCTCCATGACAAACATTACGTCAGGAATCCAAATCAACAGTAATGTTGGATTGGGATGGCCATTTAAGTTCTTTGGTCGAAGGTTGGCTGCCAAAGAAGATAAAGATCGCTGATCTGACATTCGTGTTAAGCGTATGACATAGCGGGGGTCTCACCAGGATCACAGATATACAAGATGTTGGAGACGCTGCTGCTCGATGCTGAGCTCCCCCCGCTTTTCGCAGATAGAATATAGCCGATCTATTCCCATAACAAAGCCTATTACCGCTTGTGCACACGCGAGCGACCAGCAAGAGCTTCGATGTGTATTTATTATTGCAGTTGTTGACCGTATTGCCCCCGTCCATCCTTTGCGCCTCGCTATGGGCAACCGTACGAAACAAAATAGTTGCTAAAACTTCTGCCTCTCGACAAACTTAACAGAATGGGAACGCTCGATCGGTCACGAACTTGAATAGCTGAGTAAGTTTAGTTGCATATATATATATATATATAAATCTTGTCATGCAATTTTGAATTTCAGTCTTGAATTGAGTCGCCGGGCTCGTTTGTCAGTCTCAGCCCAATTTTTTTTTTGTTTGAAACTTTTGTTTCGATCGCGTTGTTTCGAACTCGGAGAGTTCAGACCATCCACCAATCTTGAAACTCAAATTGACCCATCATTTTTACATTATTGTATAAAAAAAGGATGGCTTTTAGAAACGAGTTTGTTTCGTATGGCGCTCCATAGTCGAATGACCGCAAAACAGTTACTGCGATCAGAAATGCGGCAGGCTCAGAGCTACAACAGTAGCGAACAAACGCTGTCCGCCGCGCTAACGCTATGACTAAACGAACTAGGATTTTCGCCTAATGGCGTTCACACCATTACGCTCACAAATGTTGGATTACGGCGCTGCTGTATAGAGGCCAAAGGGGTTGCCAGAGGCATTTGGTACTGTACCAGGCCATCAGTCACTCCGCCGTACGTTACTATAATCGGTTGCTTAAACCGTGCAGAGCCGCTATAAACAGTCACAGGTAGAAACAAAGTAACACAAAGAAGACAGTTTATCTTTATGGAAAATAGTTATTTTTAAAACATAATTGAAGACTAATTAATTTGTGTGCTGCTGGACGCAACACTAAGACCGGCGATAATCGAGATATATACTAAACGTCTTTTTTGAGAACCAATCAAGGCATTTAATTATCAACGATTTATAATACTCA
>JAQGBY010001159.1:0-31971 GCA_034698785.1 Mycogona germanica
CGCCGGGAATCGAACCCGGGACCGCCGAACCGCAGTCCGTCATAAACCAACTGCGCCACGACGGGTCGTACATTTTACATGTACGGGATTTAGATTGCAATCATAATGAAATATGCGAATCCTTGTTTCATGCGTTTTGAATTATTTCAATTACAGGTCAGAGATAATTAAAAATCTGGACCCAGTGAATAAATCCATAGGATACGGAGTAATACATGTACATGGGCTCCCCATCCAGTACGCTGTTTTCGTGAACTAGACACAGATATCGAGACTGATTCTATAAGAAAACTAATTCACAAATAATTTATTAAAAACTATCCAAGATATAAATTTGAGGAAATTGGAACGTCGTATCGGCTTACAACTAAAAATTTAATTTAAAGAATGAGATTTGCACAGGCTAAAATAAAAAATAAAGCACCTTTTAAACAATTTTGCGCATGTTTTAGTTATTAATAGCTTATTGAAGAGAATATCATATTTATAAAATAAAATTCAACTTTTTTTCAAATCCTTGATTGAAGGACGATTTTATGGGAAGGCTTAAAAATAGACGAAATTTTGAATGGACCTGCGATTTCATGAATAGCGTATTATGTGTGCTCGCCGCTTTACAGAGTATATGAAATTCAGTAGATAAATCCCATATGCTCGTACGTTTTCGGCCAACACAAAACTTGACAGGCTAAAATCTATTTGTGCCAGAGTGCAGACGTTGGTGTTCGTGCCTCACAAGGCGTAGGAGTACATATGTCTAAAATATTACCAAGATTGGATACACAAAGCAAACATTTGTAAATGCTAAAACAACACTCAGTTGCGCGTATCTCCCCAGCCTAAGTGCTCATTCACGCCTCTGCCGTTTCCTCCTGAGACCTCCTCACCTAAACAGGAAAGAAATTGACCAATTTTCTCATTGAAGTCCTGCAATTGGAGGTCCATGCCGCCATACCTGCACCAATTTCCCGATGTTTTGGTGTGTCCCAAGACATGCGGTCAAGGTGAGCGCTACATCGAGCAGAAATTACTCGTATTTCAGTAGCTCATTAATATATACGTGGGCTTAGGAGACTAATATTCATGTATTCAATATATTCTGTACAGTTTACAGTATGGTGTGCGTCAACTAGAGAAGCACTGCTTCTATTAATAATGAAATGTGTTGAAATACAAAACCTACTATTTTCATTGGTCTGTAGTTCGACAGGTACCGAATTGATATATAATTTTTCATTAAATCTAAATACAATTGAAAATCCAAATTGAAAAGAATTGATGCGGTGCATAGTCGAGAGATATGGCTATTATTGGTAATTAGATGCCGTTCTCATTGAGGTACGGCCCCAGAATTACTTAATTGTTGCATATTTCATTCGAATTAATTTATTTGAATTTCTTTAAAGAATTTCTTTGAATCAAATTATTGTAGCTTGAGGTGGCGTTCCATAGCATCAGTTGGTAATAATTATAATAACTAGTAATAATAATAATAATAATAATTACTATAAATGGCAAGTTGCGCCCGGGACATGGAACCTGAACAGAGTTGGCGACAAACACGTCATTTAATAAGAAAAAAACTATTATTATTATTTTTTTCGTTCCAATCAACTGTAGTCAACCGCACTACAGGCGTTTTGTACCCCTCATGGTGCTTAGGCACTATGCGAGGAGCACGTCCAGTATAAGAATAAATGCTCTTACTTGATGTCAATAGTTTGTAGCCGTCTTTTTTCATCCGGCGCTATTCAGTTTATTTTTGGTATTAATTATAGCAAATTGATGTTCTATGATAGATACTTATTTTATTGTCGCCCCTTAGAGGCGAATGAGATCGGAGTTGCATTTTTTTTGGCTCTAGCGACGTTAACGATTTGTCTCCTGCCAAATGACCACCAAATGAGCGCCACCTAGGGCTACATTTACAGGGTATATGCGCAACGTTCATTCAACCAACTACCTACGAAAATTCTAGCCCACCTAGTACGAATTATATTTTCAGAATTGCCCTCATTCACGCTACGTGCGTCACAGGTAGGACAATATTTGCTGCGTTTTAAATCAGTTACATTGGCACCCCTCGTATTTGCTTTGCCGAATCGCTGCCGATTTTCAGAAGTTCGAGATTCAGAAACGCCCATTCCGGTTACATCGTCCGGGTCGGCAAATATAGAATTGCGATCGACATCGGGCATTCCTGAAACAGTATTTTTTTTCAATAGGTATTTTACAATCTAAAATATGAAATAGTCTGATCCGCCGACACAGAAACAGGAGATTTACAACATGTGTGATACGTGTATTTATTATGAATTTTTTGTATTGGCAAACACATCAAATATTCATTTGAAGAAGCCCCTAAGTGCAGTTTCAACTTTTCAGTTCAATATAATTGGAGTACTCAAAATGCTCAATATGCCAAAACGTCATCATGAGTTATATTTAATTTCAATTGGAGAATACCTCATTTTTTCCAAGTTACATTAGCTTTTTGAACTTACCTTGTCTAGCAATTTAAAAATGACATAACAAAAATGAAAAAATATATTTTCAACAAAAGTTTATTGGATAACCAATTTTTGTTTTATTTTGAAATGACTGCTTCCGATGAATCCAGAAATTTACGAATAATATTTTTCTTTCCTCTTCAAGTTCAAATACGTTTATACAATGTTTTGTCAATTTTTTTCAATAAGGTGCCTGTTATACTAAAATAATAAATATAAAAAAATAAACCTTGTTTAGGAAGAAAAACTTACATAGCTCTCGTGTTGCAGTAACTACTCTGTATATAAAATAGCTCGCCGTTACTTCATTAGCGTAAGTGTGATTTTAATTTCCCCTTTTTTCATTTGCATCCATCTCGGAATAAAATATTTGATACTTGCAGATGACGAAAAGTGAGATCGGTTAAATCTTTTTCGTACGTAAACGTCTAGCAGCACATTGCTGTATCTCGATGTTCTAATCGAAAACCCGCGTTCGTTGAATGTGTAGGGGCTAGACTGGCTAGACTGAAAATAGTTGTTGGATGAAAAAATTTGATTATTGGTTAATTGATTAAGGAGCACGGAGTGCGGCTTCCGACACAGCTTTAGAAATTTACGAAAGTGTTCTTTTTGAGAACTTTGGATAATCTAGGCGCACCCTTGGCTGGTGGTGCACTTTCTTTTCTAGATAACGGTGGCGATTAGCGAGACAAGATTAGGTGCGGCAACCAGGGAAGGCGAAAAAATAGAAGAATAAAAAAATGGAAAACATAAATGATGTAGGGAGAACGTAGTGGTGGTGGTGTAGTGGGGGGAGGGGGTTTGAGGGGGGAGGCAGTGTGTGTGAGAGAGAGAGAGAGTGTAGCTGCTCCTCAACCCGTTGTAGAGATGAAGCGTTCCACCAGCTTTAAATGTCAAGGGTCGGCAATGTGAGAAATTCGCCCAGCATCGTCTGCTCTCGTGAGTTCCCCGAGCTCTCTCTCTCTCCCGATAGCGAATGTTATTGCTTTTGGCTCGGGATCGACGCCGGGGCCAGACAAAGCTACGGCTGTGTTTATATATTTGAGTCTCGAGGAAAAAGGTGGCGTCGGCACTGCAAGCGGGGACCGTCCGCGAATAGTGTGAGTTTAACGGCTTTCAGACATACGCTTGATTAGAGGCATGTTTTAATTTCCCTTTGAAATTAAAATGAGATCGAAAGTATTTCCACATGTGCATGACCTTATTACATTCGCATCTGTATAGCTATATATCAAATTTGCGTGCGACAGATAAAGAGAATGATAGACATTACAATTTTTGAGCACTTCATCGCCGTCACAATCCGTAATTTTTTTTTTGAAACTGCCAATTTAGTATGCCATCTTATCGGTCTGCATTAACATGTATTGAACTATCTGTAACTATCAGATAATCTTGCTGCCCTGTGCTTCCCAGATTTATTGCAGCACTCTAATGTTTTGGGTAATGGCTATGGCGAGACGACTGAATTGCGGTGCAACGTTACCCTGGTTCGCTTTCCTGGCACCGGGCTACCGTCTCTTGACCTTCTCTTGACCTTCTCTTGACCTTCTCTCTCTTTTGGTATAAATGTGGGCGGATTACTCTCAGTGAGATGATCGTCTTTGTTGCTGCCCCTGACGACGAACAAATAGTGTATCATATGTGCCTTGTGTGATTGCATCTATCACGGGGCAGCGATTCTCGGTTGAAAAGTCTATCGTGATTGTGTTACTGTCGCAGTCAATGCAAACATACACATAGTGTACAGTTTTTTGGCTGTTCGGCGCGCGAGCATTGTGTAGTGCCTAGTCTGAGCTCGTCGAACTGCTACGCCCATGATCACGGGTTCAATCCTGGATCAGTGTTTCTGAGTTTTTCTTGCGAGCGAAATACTTTCGCGCACTTTCCTTCGTAATGGAGCTGTGGAAACGTGTCTGCGATGTCAAGTACAGGTTAATGCCTAGGTATGAAGCCTATGCTAGGCAAGATCACTGAGATTGAGGACGAAAACGATTGTGGGCGGGCCCCCTTAACATTAAAAAAGTATCATAAAATGGAAGTTGTGGCCGGGACAGCGCCGGACGAGAAATGACGAACAAGAGTTGGCGATAACTCTTCTTACGATAAATAACGGTAACTGTTATTTAGAAAAAAATATTAACTAAATTAGATAAACGAGGCAACTGACGATACAACTATGACGATGACGATTCACATCCAACAAATTTACCACATCTCCCATCTACATCTCAAATTAATATTTATGATTACCCTAAGGTCTTTTAAGGTAATTTATTGAAAGAGAAGTTATCGCCAACTCTTCTTCGTTCTTTCTCGTATGGCGCTGTCCCGGGCACAACTGACATTTTATTGTACATAATCCAGTCCTCTTATTTATATCATTTTGTTAAAAAAAAATATGAGCTGACAAAAATTAATATACAACTTTTCCAGTCCATATATATATTTCAATCACTGTAGCGAATAGCACTAAAAGAGTTTCTGTACCCCTCTTAGTGACTCGGCATTGTATAAGGGGTATATTTTCACGAGTACCCCAGGATCGAAGAACCGAGAGCCCGCGCCGGGAATCGAACCCGGGACCGCCGAGCCAGTCAGACAGTCTGCTACGACGAGTCGTACGTTATGTACAGATCAGTATGATGTTTTCTATTTTTGAAGTCGTGTAATTTTTTTAAATTAATAATGTATTGAAATAGTGTATCAAGTATGCTCATTAATTTTATTTTTCACAAATCAACAGATCGGAAAGTGACATTGAACGCACGATTTATATAGGCCGGGACAGAATTTTCCCCTGATGTCATCTCGCACTCCAACCGTCCAACACCATAATGTTTTTTAGTCAGTCATGTGCTAAAATTGGACATCGCTAATTAAATGATCGAACTGGGCGGACGCGTTTAGGTGGCAAACGCGAATCCATAAATCGCGCATGGGTTCAATGTTGTTGCGTGTGTGTGCTTAACGCTCTATAGGATGTGGCGACCTCTGCCGGCAAACATTAATCAGCTTTTTGATCAAATTTAACCGTGATTTGCGATAATATCGACCATTGTTTCGGTGATTTTCCTGCAAGCCGAATTTTTCAAAAGCGCGCGACACGACCCAATTAACAATTTAGTGACGCATCTCAATTTTATCGAAACAAAACTGACTCCTGAACTCTTGACCTTCCCGCGTTGAATTAGTTAAATTCAGTTTCACAGAACCCTATCAATAGGTTAAGCTATCTGTTGTCGAACTAGTATACCGAAATTGTGACCCCCCCCCTCCAGCGACCGGCCAGGGAGGATGTTTATGACCCATAGGCAATAGATTCTATTTTGCCACGTCGGAATGGAGTAAAGTAAACTATAGGGGAGGTTGTATAACTGATGCAAACGGTAATAACCATCAGGGTGTCAACAAGCCGTTACTGTTTCAACTGTGTGTGTGCGTAGGGAGCTGCAACAGTATATTGCTGCAACATCGGCTCTGTTACGCGCTAATCTCTGTTGATAAATTGGGTGGAGCTCTTGTGTACAGAATGGAATAGTGCCATCAAAGTCCTTATCCCTCAGGTCCCAACTGAACCTGTTTTATTGATGCTATATTGGCACACAAGGTTACATTCTTCTGATATACCTATTGCGGACTAGACACACAACTCTTACACGGTTCGGAAAAATAATTCACACGAACATGATTTTTTCAACAATCCGTTTCGTCAAATTTAATTCCGTGCCGAATTAAATTGGTGTGAAGTGTCATGTAGTAGGTAGTATTGGCAATAGCGAGGTCAGTAATATTATCGCGCGATTTTATTTACTTAAATGCGAAAAAAATAAATCGGAAAGCGTTGGTTGGTTGGTCCATGACTGTTGGGAATTTCTTTGTCTCCCCCCTCCCCCAAATCTCCCACGCACCCGCTCCGTACGCCCCCACCCCTCCCCACGACGGGCACACAAGCCCGTTAAGCGCATGTGCCTACACAGAAAATGGCACCTGTTTACGACTCCACACACATCAAGTTAAGGGCACACGTGGCCCTTGTGCTCACCCGGATGCGCACTCACTCGCCATGTCTCTCTTGGGCTCGCGTTCACACAAACCACGCCCGGGCGCAATTCCAAATCGGTCTGACCGCATCACGAATGGGAGAGTGTGCGAAGACACTGGTACAGGCGACGACTAATGGTACAACATGTTCCGAGCCAGCAGAAAGAGCGACTATTTTTTTAATAGAATCAAATTGGGCGAACGCCTTTGTGCCCTAAAGTCTGTCGCCAATATTTTCTAAAACGACAATCTTTCATTATACGCTTATTTATTTTTTATACATTAAAAAAAGCATTTCTAAAAGGTGGATATTTGCGTAAACTTTGGCTATCCTTTCGAATTGCAATTTATTATACACGTAGATCCATTTTTATTTCTAGATCATGAGACGAATCGAATTTGCTGATTATCGTGAACTGCACCCACGCACAGCGGCTTGGTCTAGACACAACATTTTTCTAGAACTGTCGTGGTGTTGTCATCGTGTCAATTGCAAATTTAAGTTAATGACTGCAGTAATGCGAAAGATACCGGTTGTGAGATTACCGGATAAGCACTGAACATGTACTGGGATCAAGTACCCAGAGTGGTACAGTACTTTTCACTGCAGTCGAATTTAAGGGCAAATACTCGAACGTTACAAATATTTGTCGATCTAAGATCATAATACGGTTCAGGAAGATTCCTGGAACGAATTACCTCTTTTTAGAGTGTCATAAATCGAGGTTGATCGACTCCAGTGTAGTATCAGCGGATGATGCACCCTCAGACTGTTGAACCGTATGGAAACTGATCGAAATTCCGTCTGGATCAGAACCAGTAACATCAGCGATTCTGACCATGCCAAGCCAGTCGATACTTTTTAATTGTGTTCTAACATTCTGGGTTCGAGTCTCGTCTACAGGTGCGCTCTACAGCGGTTTTGTCAGTGGATCGTTGGCCAACATGTATGGATGGGGGAGGGCAAGTTGGATCGGATTTTTTTTTTGCGTCATTGGTGTGAAGTAGAGGTAGGCATCGTACGTGTTGTCGCAATCTCATGGGTTACAATGATACGTGCGTCACAAACACACTGCGCACAGGCAGCACCAACAATACCAATACCAAATATTCTTTCCAAGGCCGGACCGAGACACCGAGCTTGTACATGTACGTCTATGTGACAAGTACCGACGAAATCGGAATCGCGAGTCCCACTCTTGCTAGCTAACTCTTGCCTGCCTGTGCACCGCATGGTCAGGGGTTCGTTAAGGTGGGCTACGCCCTGGGCGAAAATCAAGGATGAGTATCGAACCTTCTCGACAAGAATGGCTATGAAATCCTATACATGTATATAGTTTTCTACGTGAATGACTATTTGACGTGCGAAACAATTGCCCCTTGGTTATAGGTTCTAGTGTGGCGTTTCTTGCAAGACAAAATTTCGGTTAACATCGTTGATGAACGTCTCACGTCACTTTTTCGTTCTCATCAATGTTCACGTTTATTATACTCTGTATACGCAAACTCCTAAATACGTTGGGTCAACATTTTACTTCAGATATCAGCACTATTAGCGAAGTAGTTGAAATACTTACTTGGGAGGACATATCAACTGTACAGAGTACAGAAGATAACCGGACAGCGCTGGACGAAAGACGAAAATGACGGACTTCAAAGAATTATAAATTAGAATTTCTAACTGTGGCAAATTAAGTTTCAAATGTGTTATGATTCAAACATTATAGAATCTAACATATCATGATTTGAGTTCGCTAATCAGTTAGATTTGAACCCAGCGATTCCCTGGAATCGCCATATCATCAATTAAACTAACGGACGTCCTGAAAAATCATTGTACGGTGTTCGTACTGTTTTGAACCAAAACTACACACATGTACATTAATAAATAACGAATAAAAAGTTCCACATGCACCACAAGACCTTTAAAAGCAATTAACCACTCATGACAGGTGAAACGCGGGAATGCGATGCGTCATATGAACAATTAAACCTCTGCGGTTTGTCCGTTCTGGTAATTGTCCGTATTGTCCCCGAGCCTTAAAAACAGTGCCACATGTCGACTGTTCCTATTGGTTATATGGGAAGAGTGGGGGGGTGGGAGAGGCGTTCTGGCGCCACTCGACACCCGCACCTCTATTAAATTTAATCGTCGATTCGTGCATTATTATTGTTCATTGTTTGGCTCTGGTGTTTGTTCGTTTTCTGGCGTTTGTTCGGTACAGGACAGGGGAAAGTGTTCTGGCACCACACCATGATGTTGAGGGTGGACTGTTAAATGGGGAATCCCAATAAGGGAGACGAATCCCTCAAGTGTTCTATTTATACGCTATAATTTATTCAAGTCTTAGCTACGACATTCCTGCGCCTTCCTTATGATAAAATACAAGATTGTAGATGCCGCCGATGATAATGAGCAACATTAATTATTAAATCTACTTTTTCACTTTGGCAACAAGATAAATTCCTTTTTTCAATATTCACAATTTGCTATCAGTGCAAGCAAGCATAGAAAACTTCGCTGAAGTCAAGCTTGATAGAACTTCTTAATTAGGCTTTGTGATGAAGTAAGTTATCGCTATGATCGTCATGTCTAATTCCTCATGAGATCCAGCTTGGCTTCTCGATACCGTATTCTTGCAAGTCCACGAAAGTATGTTCAAATAAAACGATATAATTCTTACTGGGTTATTAAAAAGTGATTCAAGAAATTGCTCATTGATTTGACAGTCCGAGTGATTAGTGGTTCGAACTCCATCATCTTTAAAAATAAAGGATGTTCGGCGTTTCTCCTAAGCTCAGTTTTGCTATTCACAAGTGTTAATAGGGCTGAGATCTCAAACGGTGAAGCTCGTGAACATTCTTTAGATGAAAACATTGCCGTACTTAGTATGCGATTAATTTTCGAATTGTAATTGAAATTAAGAGCTGCCACTGAGAATTAAAAGTATCTTCAAACTCTGAAGCATAATTCAAACGTTCGAATCTTTTTTAATTAAAAAATGTTTATACTCGAATAATGTTTGGATTAAATAAGTCCAGATGTTTGGGGTCAAACTCCTTGCATGCAGTGCTGGTTCTGTGCGGAACTGTTATGTCATTATCGCGCAAATTATTTCTTTTTCCAATTATCCATTCCCTGGCAACTTGTTGTTATGATTTGTGAGAATAACCTTTATCGTGCGGACCAAGCGCAATAAATTCCCGTTTCTCCTGCTCCTAAACCAGTCGTTTATCAAATCTAGCTTGCACGGGTGGTTGCATCTTACAAAGAAAGGACCTATACTAAGCTTACACGGTTGTAACAGGGTTACCGGTCGTTATGGTGATGCCCTTAAACGACAAAGTCTTGAATACGAACTGAGAAGAAACTTCGCGAATTGTGCATACAATTGCAACCATTATATTCGGAATTACTACTTGGTAATTGGGTGTGCAATTTTGATCAGTTTTATTTTGAAGAAACATGAATTGCATTTCAAACCAAAACACATAGTTTTAGATGGATGGCTGCAAAACATTTTTTTCCTGTGCTGAAACGTGATATACTATTTGATTTGTCACGATCGATACGTGATATACATTTCTGAAATTTATTACCATTCCACCACCATCCTATTTTCGCCGAAAACAAAATCTAGAGCGCCACCTAATAATCGATAGATAAACTGATGCTAAGATAAAGTTTACACTTGGAATTGCTAGAAATTCCATTCCCAGACTGAGAAAACGTAAACTACTGATACCTGTACTCGTATTTAATGCAATGCCTGGGCTATAGGCAAAATTACCAGGTCACCTCCTGAGGCGAGGTGGGGGGGGGATTAGGACGAACACGCTGGTGGACCTCCTTAACAATTACTTTGTATCTCAAGAATGCACAAGTAATTTATAGCACACGTTAGCTAATAAAGTATTTTAATATTCAGTAAACAATATAACATAGTAGTCAGACAACAATGTAGTAGCACCCTATGAAATATGTGCAAAGTGATTTATTTTATAATTGCACACTGTCCGCATCTGGCAGTTCAGAATTTAGGTTAGGTTCCGTTGCCTAAAATAAATTACGATTTTTCTGACAAATAAGTTAACAAAAAAGTTGAATGAAATATTCCGAATAATGGGGAGCAGTATATTTTGAAAAAGTTTTGAACTATATCTGTTTCCAGTAATTTAGCCGAAAAAATATTCGAAGCACCACACATTTCCGACATTTTTCTAACGTTTGAAAAGTAATTTAGATTGAAAGAGTATAACAATTGATTGAAATGTAAAATAATATTGAAAAAAATGATGAAACCAGCAGTGTCATATTATTTATCAACGAAAGCAAACCGTGATCTAAAGAAATGATGAAATTGCTGAAGACTATGCATGAGCAACATATAATTTAGGATTGTTTCGCATGCACTAATGAGCTCTGACAGTTATTTTCGTGAAACCACTTTTTATGCTTTTATGTCGTTTTTAATTCAATTTTGCAGACCGATCTGACGCACACAATGTGCAGATTCCAAAAGCGCGAACCCCAGTTCAGGGCGGCGTCCATCTGTTTGATGCCTTAATGGAATGCAATTATGAAATCATAAATTTGCTCTAGCGCCCCATATATATATATATACCTCAGTCGGGTTCTTGCCCGGCTCGGTTGTCGGGATTCTCCAGTTTCCACTTTGTACTCCGTGCGTTTCATAAATATATAGGCCGGCATTTCGCCCCCCCTCACTCCTCCTCTTCCCGCTCTCCAACTCCATCAAATTACGAAACCCTATCGAGAATGTGTGGACTTGGGTCGCCAGAGTTATTTATGCACAACCTAATGCAATTATGAAAGCGTGTTGTCGTTCGGAATGCACGTCTCCTTGATTAGTGGGTGTCCTACTGGGACCCTGGGTACACTGGAGAGAGCCATCACTGAAGAAGAAAAACACACGTATAGAACGCGAGATTGATTCCCACCCCCAGCCGAGTGATTATTTGACCTTTCTCAAGCGGCTATTAAAGTCTGGCGCACATTGGCGTTTTTCTTACACGATAGTGAACACGCTTTAGCACTCTCATACGAAACACGTATTATGAACACTTAGCGTGCCAATGTGCACTTGACTTCAGACCAATTTGACCAACCATCACAATATTAAGATTGATCGTCTAGCCAATATATTCTAATTCTAAATGTCCGCTTTTTATTTATTTTTAAATTTTCCTGTTTTCACGTTTACTTGGCTTGACGAAATTGAATGAAATTTGAGCTGTAGTGAGTTCTTCAAATTTGTAGTCGAGCGAAAGTTATTATTGATTTCGATTTTACGTATTTTTCGATAAATCAGCCATTTGAAGGTTTTTTAAAAAAACAACGCATCGCCAGAAAATCCAAATATGGCGTCTCCACTTCTGCAAAATGGCGCTGTCGCTTTCACGTGCTACCAATGCTGCCAATCATATTTCCATAAAAATGGGGGTTGTGCCCGGGACAGACCGGACGATAAAGACGCACGAGAGTTGGCGATAACTCTTCTAATAAACCGTGAAACCGCGTAATAAACCTAGAAAACCGTGGGAAACTGATGCTACAGATAAGACAATGACGATTCACACCAAACAATTTTTTTACCACATCTACATCTCCCCTGGAAAATTAATATTTATATTTATAGATACCCATATTTCCATATTTCCTATTTGTAACTCGTTTAAATACCTGAGATTTAACAAAATCGGAATAAATTGTTTTTGGGGTTTAAACAGTTTAGATATTTAAATTGTAAAGCGTTTGAATGAACAACTATAAAATAAATTAAAATCCAGTGTTTTCACATATTTGAAAAACATTTCGCTGGCATGACTGGGACATTCGATCGAAGTGGGTAATTTCTCAAGTCGATTTATATTATATTTAAAAAAATTATTCCATAATTTTAATAAATGTTTACAAAATAGATCGAGGTATTGACTTCACTTATTTGCTTATTTTGTAAAGGTAACCATCTGTAGAAAGACGACAATGGTTTCATGAACCAATTTCTTTACGCCATGTCATGTTTATTTCGACATTATACGAGCAAGTTTGCGTTTTTCAGTGTATTTTTCTAATTGAGAGTAATGTTGCCTACTGTCAGTAGATATCAAAATTCAGTTCAATATTCAGTTCAAATTCAAGTCGTTCTACTGTAAAGAGACATCTGATTCTCTGGCGCGTCACCAGAGGGAAACAATAACTGTCATCCACATGGACCATAATAACGTGAATAACATGCACCTAGCATCATGACGGAATTGGCATTCACTGGAAATGTTCAAGCGAATACAGTACAACTTCATTTGTATCAATTTCCCATTGACAATTTCTCAGAAACACTATCTGAGCATCTCGGGCTGTTTTTTCCCTTTATAACAAAAGCAGTCTGAGCGTGTGTTTTACGAGGTACGGGGGCGACGGATTTCGTTGGAAAGCCGTCTTTACGTAATGCGCTTTTGATGTCTCTTCCTAGGTCGACTAGACAAGAGAAACGTGTTCTGCTGTTTATTAGCTGTGTGGAAAAGGCGTTCAAGCAAAGGAATGGTGGACGTTCACTCAATGCTACTTTGAGAGTAATTTTAACGAGCGTGGCACATGAACGGCCATAGTTGTTTGGGGCTACTGTATTTCGAATCCAAAACAGCTATTTTAAGGAAAACATAAGTGTTAGTCATTTTTAAAAATGCATTGAATCACATATTTGACTAGATGCATCGAGATAAAAAGCTTACTTTGTTTAATATAATAATAGAAATGCACGATATTAATCAATAAGTAAACAACCCAAAAATACTGTAATGGGTTCAAGAACCGCCCTCGGAAACAATTGTATTACAATGATATGGTGCAGTAAAATAATCACACTAATGATGATTTCAATGCTCTGTTGGCATAATTGTACAAACACAACAATTGTCTTGTTTTCTCATCGTGGTATTTTCAAAATTCAATTCAATTGCAGTGTAGTAGTGGTACCACTGAGCGCATAACAAATTGTCCTCTGTAAGCGAACACCAGATTTGAAGTTCACCTATGTCTTACTTAAACATTTAATTCCGCAGGCGAATTATTACCAGAGATCAGCAATTTCTGACATCGCTACGTACAGTCTAATACAATATTGAAGCTTCCCATCGCAGAATTATCCGGATAAAAAATTGACGACTGACTAGTCAGCATTACGGATAAACCGAGAGAGATGCTGCTCACATGACATCCGCAAGCTTTTCAAAAAAAGTTTTATAAATTTTGCGAGTGCCCTCAAGCAAGACAGACAATATGCTTTGCTTGCAATTTGTCTCACATGTCGGGGTTCTATCTGTTTATGTACGAAACAATAGATGACAATCGGAATCTGCATTCCGGATGACAGATCCTAAAGCAAGCACGCATATGTATTATTGCTTCGCATTCACATTTGTTTGGGCGATGCTCTTTTTCAAATTCTGTTTAAATCATTGAATATGCAAGCGAAATTTTTTAATATCCGTATTCACTACATACGAATGTATCAATCACCGAGGCAAATGTTCTTTTTTTTGCAACTATCACTGTAGGTCTCTCATAAATTGCTTAGCATTGCGAGGGATCATAATCTTCGCGTCACTGTACTGATTTGTTCGTGTTTTTTCTAATATGACGTTGAATTAAAAAAAATTATGAACGACGGGAAATAAAGGATATTGAAACCTGGCAAAAATGTTAATCAAGATCATGGCCAGTGTCTGTATATCTTAGAAATTGAAACGTTGAGTTCTTGTTTAGAGTGACGATAAAAAAATTCTTTTTAAGTCAATTGTGTGTCTTGATTGCTAAATTGTCCTTCAATTTATTGCAAGAATTAGGAAGAAGGGAATGATCGCTTAGTAGCGAACCAACTTACAATGGTGCCAAAACCCTCTCTTTGAGAGACGACAAAAATGCGCATAAAAACGCGTCAATAATGCATAAATATATACATTTTTACATCTTGAAAATTGTTTTTGTTGGGAAAAATTGTTTTGGTGAGCTAAATTGCACACCATATACAAAAGAGCCAGCAGAACAAAAAACGAAATCAAAATGGCCTCGCATACGCAGTTTGACCTTTCAGGGGGGGGGGGGGGGGAGCAAAAATTGGGGAATGCACAGGGCGCATCATAAATGCTTAGATTAGCAAATCGCTTATTTGCATATTGTCTTTGACTTTCAGAAATTGAATTTCTTGTCTTATAATTAACGAGTTGTTTCTTTTGCATGTTTCTTGAGTGATTAATTATCAGATGACGTTGATGATCGAATTTGTGTGAAATAATTTCAAACAAATAATAATTGGGAATTTTCACAGAGTATCTTTGTGCAGGAGTCACTGTCTATGGCCACTAACACTTTTCATTGATATAGTTGATCGATAGCAATTGATTTGTGTCTCCTTTTATTGAAGCTAGACCATGGTAAGGGTTATGACGATGTCTTAGTATTGGTCATAACTAACGTACAAAAGATATTATAATATATGTTTTGTTGTCAATTTTATTTGGGTAACACCTTATACATGAGAATAACAATTCTGTCGTTTCATATGGGCTTTCTTAATATTGCCTAGTATCGTCAAGATACACTACGTAGATATATCCCCTTGGTTATTTTTCTTAATGTTACATGAAGCACAATGTAGGAATAATATAGTGGGTTGATCTAGAAGTGATTCGATTTTTCTCTCCACCTCATCATCGATTCATCAGCTTTGCCGCACCTTCTAAACCAATTTCTTAGACAACAATGTAAGATGTAGCTTTTTCATTACTTCAAGTCGTGAGATCTACAGTGAATAACATAACACCGTTATTTTCGTTCCAGCTTAGTACGAGTACTAAGGGATCAGTTAGCGCAACGCACTCTCAACAAAATAACCTTGCGTTATCATTCAACGTTTCTTAATATATAGGCTTTATGTAATTCACAAACATTTATGCTGTACTAGCACAAATAACGTGAAAGCGGAAGCGACATAAAGATTAAGTATACATAGCTCTGTAGAACTGTATGCAAGTACATGATACATACACGCAAGCCATACATTCATCCATATTCACTACACCCGAGAGTACCAAACTGTATTTCAATTATTGTTGAAAACAAACATAGTATAAACTCTTCGAATCAAATAAGTTGAGCACCTTTAAAATTATGAATGGCAAAAATTAATCAGAATTAGTAACTGAAGCTGCTCATAATTTGAAGTCCCTCAAGTCAAATTTCCAATTTACTGCAATCAAATCTTGCAGCATCACTCCATACTTAGTCAGAGCTGATATATTTTGCTAGAAATACGAAGTATCTTGAATTCTGACCTGAAATAAATACCCGAATTGTAGAAGATTCAATTCAATAAGTGCTCTAGTAGGATTTTTGATCACATTAAATTGTGGCACAGATTCGATTGCAATAAAATGTAAGAAGCTTCCAGTTTCTTAAACATTAATGCGTAATATTGTATAATTCTTAAGAAACATTTAAAAATTATTATTTTTTTTAAATTTTACTGTAGTGTACTACTGGACTACTGGAGTTAATTAATTATGATTAAGTAAATAATTGTATGACACTGAAATAATGGTGTATGTAGTTAGTAACTGCCTGCTGGCATGTATACAGAGTAGGATGAGTTGTTTCTCGACCACTGCTCTACGCTTTATAAATCTTCAAAAAGATTTAGGACTCTCGCCGTCTCTCGGCAGTTTCGGCAAGGTGATTTGCTTCAATTTCCGAGCACAAGTGTCCGCGTCCAAATTGCTTCTTCCGCCTTCGCGAAGAACAAGTACAGCGCGAATAAGAATTGTATCTCTTTAATTTCCCCGGGGCACCGGTGAGAATTAATTGGACGGCGTTTATTTCAACTCGGGCGCGTTCCACAAGCCCTAGATGCGATTCATTATGCCCCATTTCAGTGAAGATGCTCTCTATATACCATGGATATGTACTGTGCTTATGCTGTATAAACAGTACATAATATATATATGCCCTGTATTTTAGAAGGCAGAATGCTGCGTAACACCTTCGCGTGTTACTATATAGGTAAACGTGTGTAATCATACGTAGCAGAGCCGTGTTCTTTATACATAGGACAAAATGGACAACTGTTAGCCAATGATTAGTGGTCCAGCCCATTATAAATCCTAGTCCAATCAATCGTAGAGAATGCTAGATCGCTCGTGGAAACTTTATTGACCGCTTACTTATTGGTGATTCTTTCGCATAAAATGTCGTTTTTCGGTCAATTTTGACTGGTCCTGAGCGAACTGGAACTGACGTACTGCTTTTGAGGAATCGTACCTCTGAGGTGGACTGCGAGGGTGGTTCGCACCCTTGCGCTGTCAAGCAAGGTGGCGGCCACGGTAGCTCCATAGTTTGGGGATTTCAACGGTCACCACCAGGTGGTGGGCCGTGGCAAGGTCAGCTGACCGGTCCCGGAACCCCAGGTAGTAGCTATTGTTGTCATCACTCCACTGATGGCGTTCAGTCGCTCCACATTTTTAATATCTGTGAGCTCGGAGAGATTTATTGCACTCTCACATTTTGGTTTTGTAACGTCGCTCCCTTCCCCATATGTGCTTTGCCAAATTATAATAATTTTTTATTTGCCAAATCCACTTTTCGTCCTCAGCTATTTTTTGTCGTCATGTTAGTCACGGTCTTTCGCGCAAGGGACTTTCAGCGCCACCGCAAGGTGGTTGAATATAATTTTTTCACATCACATTAACATAAAATTTTTTTCAAGACGCTTAAATTTTAAACTGAAAAAGTGTCATATGCTCTGAACAGCAAGATTTTTCTGATTTATCAATTTCATATTTAAGACTGCTGCGTGGTATTATTTTAAGACTCATCCAAAGAAAGTAAGTATCCAAGAAATCAAGGCCTTTTAAAACAATACCATTGTTGGACTTAGCTTGGAGTCATTTGGTCTCGTTACAAATTGGGTTCGATTAATTTATTTCGAGGGCATGCGCACTACAGAGCTATGTAAAGTATATATAATAACAAAAACGTTCGTTAGGCAAACATTTTATTATGAATCTTTTGTACACAACAGATACAGAGTCTGTAATTGGCAATATTCAACTTCTGTCTGATGCTTTCCAGTTTTTGTTGATATTACTTTATATGCTTTGGATTTTTCTGAACAGCTGCTTTCAATGTGACGAAGCTACAACAGTACTTTTTTAAGCGTTCATTTTTATTATAAATTCTGTTCCGACTTAATGGAAGTTGTTCAACGCAACAAGCACAAAAAGACAGCCGACCTTCGACAGCGAAACAGATGGGGGATGTCTTTCTCTTGACGTCGTTGAGTTCCTCTGAGCCGCTTAGCTCGCTAATTAAGTCTGTCTTTCACTTCAGCCTTGGGGAGGGGTTTTTAAAGACAGCATTTCGGAAATTCCTTTCATGTCTCTTACGCGAATGCATTTGATGTTTATAAAAATAGCAAAAGTCAGATTTTTGATGGTGCACACACGTCAGCCGACTACCGAGACTTGATTGGTGCTTTTCAAATTGTGTTATGTTCAGCCTGGTTGATCGCTCCAGAAATACTTCTCTTAACGTAATCAATTTTTTCCACGTACATTAGAAGCCTTCAATGATGTGGATAAAAATCAGCCTCATTGGTCTTTGACACAATATCATTACTTGATGATGGTGGCAGAGAGTCAAAGACCAGATGTTCGAATCTCGACAACCGCGAAATTACATTTTTCTCATTTATAAAAATGCTATTGAAAGAACCATTGACAAATATAACATGGTTTCCATTGCAGTTAATTGCCGACGCCACTTGGTGAGTCAAAAGTAGTTTGGACGCATGGAACTCAAATGCCCTTTCTGCTTGAAAATGTTTTCCTTCTTGAGAAGACGCTGTGGGTTGTTACTTGGCAGATGCATAGCCTACATATATTTTTTCGAAGACGATGCATTGTTCGCGTTCCCGTGTTGGATTTGATGACTTCTGACACATGATTAACTAGATGCATGTTCGTCGACGGACGCCTGGCTTCACGGGACCATGCTAGAAATCCTTCGCTGTCGATGCCTATATAGACTACTACAACAAAACCGCTAATTTTTTTTTTCGCAGTCCATTTTCTTCACCAGCGCATTTAAAGTTGAGCATCATCATTCATCAGTATGGTGGTGGTGGTGATGCGTGAGAACTCTGCTCGACGTCAGGAAGCGTGAACTGGAGAGATCTATCCGAACATGTTTGCGACGGACACCACGAAGACACGCTTTCCCGCATTGCTCTTTTGCTGGCTGTGATTGCCAAATTCAGGGGGCAAAATCAATGTATTACGCGAATTACATCAATGAGCTTAACTATACTTTTTTTTGATTTTGTAGTTGATACAATAAAAAAAATTACATGTGTGGTAGTTGCTGGATTAGGCCTTTGGTTTTTCTTAGCGTCGCAGAAGAATAATTGAGTAGTTCAAGTCGCGCTCCTAATAATAATCATCATTTAAGTCCTCGTCATATAAATATCATTTAGGTCCTCGGTCCTCCTTGCGGCGTCTCAGCAGCCCATCGAAGACGACCGAAAGAAAAACGTTGTGACAGTCGATCCCCCCCTCTCTCTCCTCCCCCCGTCAAGAAGAAAAATTCGCCCCGGGCGTCGGACAGACGACGCTTCGCATTGCCATGACGACGCCGCCCGAACGCGCCTGGTAGCCTCGGTTGCCTTGGTGATAGTCTTCGGCAGCCCGTGTAACGAAGGTCGCCCCTACGCACTTTCCCTCGCTGCCAATACACGATGAGGCGATTAGTCGTTCGAGCTTGTTTTTGATTCGAAAAATTCTATTTTGCTGACGCGCTATTGAAATGCAATCTAAAATGCACCGAGCTCGTCTATAAATATCCGCTTGAGATCAACCGGCTCCTACTCACTGACCATAAAAGCTAGTTAGGACAGATGCGCTACATTATTTGCCCAGATAAGTATTTTTTTTACCCAATCAACTGTAGTCAACCGCACTACAGGCGTTACGTCCCCTCATGGTGATAGGCACTGTGCGAGAGGAACGACCAGTACCCCGGGATCGAAATTTTCGAGAGTCCGCGCCGGGAATCGAACCCGGGACCGTCGAGCCACAGACAGTCGATAAACAAACTGAGCTTTGCTTTGCACGCATTTTTCAGAGCAGCATTAGACACGTCAATATCTAGCATCGACCATGATGCACGCAATAAGGCACACACGAACCCGATTCGATCTAACTCGAACCCGAGCCTGACCTAATTTCAATTTTAATTATCTCTACACGACCCGCTCCCCTTGATAAATTTGCATTTGCACCAGTCATGAAAAATTATTACAACCATACATAGATTGTACCAGCAAAAATCGTTAATCTGACATCAAGAAAATATCAACGACTTAAGATTAACTTTCAACCAGTGAATGAGATCATCGATTTGTCATGAGCCAAGCTTGTTATATAGGTCGAGGTGAGATATATTAAATACCTACAACCTTATTTTTTAAAATCTGTTTGCATGATTATCTAGCCTTAATATTTGTTAATTGTGTTGGGGGTTCGATTTTTGGTTTTTTGTACGTCATCATACCGTGACGCTGTTCACGATGTACTATAAATATGACGGGGATTTTTAAGGTGGGAATCTTAGGGCAATCGAAAAGGGAAATATTTGGATTACGGCTCGAGTATCAGGAGGATTTTGACGCACAGTCATACACTCGTGAAGTGACGGATTGCTGTTGATATACAGACAACATGTTTCGTCCGTCGCGTTTCTCGTTTTGGGGGTGCGTAAACGCGATTTCGCTGCGGTGCTAGGAGACGGGGGGCGCGTAATCGGATGATGTAATCTCGATGCGAGTTTTCCGAGAGCGAGGATGCCACGAATGGGACCTTCGTCCTATGCAGTCTATGCAGATCTCTTCGATAATACTATTGAACATTTGAGCATATATATGTACATATACAGGTGCAGCACATCCGCAGACGTCACTACTATTATTATTGGTATTGTAAAATCGAATAAGAATCCAAAAAAATTGAAAACTATTCAAAATATGATTACTACATTCATAGACGTTTGCCACTGAAGCAAATACATTTTTTGTAAAACTTAATTCTTTTCAAGAACATTTTCGAAGTATTGTGGAATCACAAAAGGCATTTCAATACAGTAGAGGCAAGAAGCATCCCAATTCTGAAGTTTTGCCATACGATGAGAGAAAGCAACTGCACTTTTGAAAAATTGTCCAATCTGCAAACATGGAGGCGTGAGCCAAAGAGCGATATTTGACATTGACGTGCATTTTAAATGTCTGTTTCGCAATTTTCGTCTGGCTTTCGACCAAATGAGGAGAGTTCTTTTGATTGATTCGTCACAATATCACACCGTTTGGCCTTGACCATAAGGATAGAGTATTTCAGGCCGTTTCCACATTCGTGATCACCATTTCGATCCATACACATATATTTGTGACGGTACACCAGAACACAATGGGTTTAAACTCAAAGTATATATATGGATGCCGTGGAAAATAAAAACAGAACAGCAAAAAAAAACCCTAAAAATAGTCGCTCTCAGGATGAGCTACACAATGAACAGGAGAAATGCATTCGAAATATTATATACTTGGTACAGCAGGCGGCTCGCGCCTAGGAAAAAATAAATCCTGCCATTGTACATCATGTGCAGGTCGGATCTGTTCACTGACATATCCAGTTCTACTGGGTATAGTGGTCGCTATATGAGTGTCTGTCTGTTTCGACGATGACGTACTGGGTACTCTTCTCTACACCGACTTGTAAACAACGAGGAGGCCATGCCGCACGCGTGCCTTGTATATAAATAGAGCTCAAACTATAGATCGAGCCAAGCAGAAGACAAATAAATGTACTCGTACGAGACGATTGTATCAAAAGCCACTATCTAGCCGATATCATTTGTTTCGGAACATCGCTTCATGTACTCAGACCCTGTCTCGAAGCGGTTAGTCTGTCAGCTGGACATAAATTTGTTAGATTCGAGAGCGGGACATTTATGTAAGAGCCTTTCAAGAACGGGTGACGTGAATATATAGTCGCCTGAGATCTGAGCCCAAAAAATCGCTCATCATGTACAGAGATACTAATAGAAGCCATCTTAAAAATATGCTAGTTCCATGAAAGACGTTTAAACAATTTGTTCACAATTTTTGGCGATCGCTGTTTCGATGTGTCACATTTTTAAAAATCAAAGAATAATGCACCATTTGGAATTTGGTGAGACAGGTATTTTTCTTAGTTAACGGGAACGCAATACTGTAGAGAGATACCAACGTATAAGGGTCTTACGACAATGTTCTTCTATACTGTCCCACATAATAAAGTACATCTTTAAGGCATGGTTTCCTCCAAATGTCCAAGCGCGGTCGACACTGTTTACCGATGCATGAAACGATTGCTTTGTTTTAAATAAAATCGATACATGTATAGGTATTTCGTGTACAATTGAATAGACACTACCGCATTATTGTCACAAAATAAATTCGTGACAATAAATAAAAGCATGCGCATTTGTGTTCTTTAGTCGATCTCAAATTTTTTTTCAAACTTTCTTCAAACTTTTTCAAACTTTTTTCTTCAAACTTTTTTCTTTTTTCACTGCTCGACGACCGACTATATTGTACTTAAAAGTTGTGGGGCCTCCACAAATTGCATTGCAATGAGGGGGCCCTTTACACTTCGCGCTGAGGAGGAGTATTAGTTATTGTCACGTATTACTGAAATGTTGTCTGTTCTCTTATCCTTGGCGTTGAAATAAAATTAAAAAAAAAAAAAAAATAGGCTCAACATTTAAAAGAGCTGCCGAAAACCAAATATAAACGTAATATTGTTAATTCTGTTGTTGTAAATGAGTAAGTGTGGCCCGCACATAAGCACCAAGAGGGATGCAGACACTCCTGTTGTGATATTACAATTGAGTGAATTAAAAAAGGCGCAATTACTAAATGACGGTAGAAAAATACAAATTCTGAACAAATAAAATTTGTGAATGTTACAAACAAACGAAATGAGGAAAAATTAGATTTTTCAGGACGTTACCCCATCTCCAAAAAAGCCTGGTCTTCAAATGTATTTTGTGATGTCTCTTTGTGCTGGGATCCATGAGAAGTCACACGTCGACCAAGTTCTTTTTGTGACTGACGTTATCGGTGGTGGTTGACTCTGTGCCACGTTTAACAAAACACACGGAACTGGCAAACACATTTCGCTCACACCAAGTCGAATATCGGAAAACGAGGAGTGCTCATCCATCATGGATGCCCCTTACCAGTCGTGGATGCAAAAGGTGAACCCAGATATTGCGGACCATTATGAAATGTAGCGTAAACGGAAATCCCTCGCATTTGTCCTCCACAGGGCCACATTCGCAACACGGCACATCTTCGCTTTTTCTTTTCTCTTCGTTCGTGGTGTTCGTTCTTAAACTCACCATCATGGTTGATCTCTACAGGTAATGTATTACATGAATGTGCAGCGTACAAAGACGTTCACGTTTCCTCCTGAGAGCCGAATCAGAGCCCTATTATTTTCTTGATATATTTAGAAGAAATTCCACACAATATATTTAACCAAAATGACTGATCGCAATTTAATAAAATCATGTGAATTTATTGAAGTCATAGGAGAATCGTCATCCTCATTCCTAGGAAATTATGTTTTCTTAAATAATTATTTCTATCGCATTGTCAGTGTTTAGTCAAATGATTTTGTTCAACGAATCGGACAACATTTCTTCTATAAAATAGAAACATTTAATGTTAAAGATAAAATAAAGGTGATAACAAATTGTCGCGAAATTTGAAAATGGATACAAAAAGATACTAATAACTACTAATATATGTACTTGTAAATAAAAATGTATTTCTATATTAGCTGTGTACCCGGCTTCGCTTGGGTTAAGAATAACCAATAATTCAATATAGAACCAATATAATATGTTAAATAAAAATGTTAATTAGCAAAATAATTAAATTACAGCAAAAAAAATCAGAAGCACTAAGAGGGTTACTGAAATTCTTATAGTTTGAAACATTCAGTTTAAGAAAAAATTGATTAAATTATTTAATTAATTAGTTAAGTAATAAGTTGATTAGTAGAATCATTTATGACATTTCAGAATTTGTCAACCGGATGTCGCGTTGTTTTTCATAGTTGAATATGAAGCCAGAGTGAAACCCATCTTCCCATTTTTGCTCATCGAACGCAACGTTAAAAATATCTGTTTGAGTAATTTTTTTTGTCCCAATCAACTGTAGTCAACCCAACTACAGGCATTCTGTATCCCTCGTGGTCCTTAGGCACTATGCGATAAATAGAAATGAGTATGTAGTTGGAATTGTAATCTGGTGTGCTTTGTTATCACGTGAGATCGACAACATCATTCGTTTGATGTGGAGACGTATTAAACAAATTAAGATTTCCAAACGTTTGGCAATTGAAATATCAAATCGAAAAATATTCGTTTTTAAAAATATTGATTTGATTAATTTTGTTTTTGAATAATGTTATTTTTGTTTATTTGGTTTTTATATTTTTTTTTTTTTTTTTTTTTTTTTAAATGAGGGGGCATACCCCGTCACCTCACCTCCTAATGAGGAGAGGGACTCCGACCACCCCCAAGCCTGGATGACTCCAGCGATTTGAAGATATTATTCTGGTAAATAGAAATTTTGTAGTTGGAATTGTAATCTGGTGTGCTTTGTTATCGTAAATCGACAACGTCATGTGTATGGTGTGGAAACGCCATATTTTTTTTTGTTTTTCAGGCGAGTAGTAGATTAGTAAGAAATTTTAAACGGCTAATTTATTGAGAAATAAGGAAAATCGAGAGAATTTTTTTTAAAAGCCGTTCGTAAGTTATATCCCGAACGGACACTTTCGTGTTCTTGTTTTATAATATGATATTCTAGATATGTGATTTTATCATTTACGCAAGTAAGGTAAATATGTAACTTTTGTCTCAGGAGGTTACATCACAAAACATTTCTGACAGCTAGTTAATGGTTTTGTACTATATATATATATGGTTTTGTTATTTACGAGCGTATATATATATATATAGGACTGTGAATAAACGCGTTTTGCTATTGGTGTATTTATAATACAGTGGCACTGTATTTACTGCCGAAACACGGTGTGGCATTTTGTGCACTTTTCGTGATAAAGTTGTTTATTTCCGAGCGAAGGACTTTTTTCTCGGCACGTTATTGTTCGTTGTTTCAATCATCCAAAGGTCGAATGTGTCTTTTTTTTAAACTACAGTATCATTACCGGATGGATCAGAGTGACGTTGTTTCGGAGCAATCCGTTAACCGACCAGAGAAGCAAGAAAATAACAGAGCGCTTCTTCTGCTTTGATATTTCGATGACGGTTGAATCGATTCCATGAAACGGCATCTTATTGAACTGGACCTGCCTTGCTCACTGAAAGCTGCCTGGTCACATCCTTGGCAAGTGATGGGTGCCATGACTAGTGTCATTGTTGCAAAGATCATCTATTTTGGGACGAAACCATCTTTCATTTTTGTTAAAATTGTCTCTCATCCAGAGACAACATTTCAAATGTTCTATGCCCAATACTTTCGAAAAAGATGTCCAAGAATATCTCTGTCCAGAGACCTGATCCACATTTCAAGCATCATGTTACTAAGCATCCTTTTTATTTACTCGTATATTCAGTATTTTAAGGTTTGGAATAATAAATAATTAAATATGAAAATTTGAACAAACTGACTAAATATAGTTTAAATTAAGTGCTGGGAATTGCAGGACTACAATTATAACTCTGCAACGAAAATACAAACCCAGCACTTTAATTAATATTACCAACGGCTCCTATTCTTTTCTATATAATTTAAATAATTACAAATTTGTAGAATGCAGTTTTCTCTACAGTACATCAGAATTGTAAAAACCGTTCACACGTTTATTTTTGACCATAGAAAACAGTTGCTTAACTTTATGTTTTTTTCGAAATAAGAGCGCAGCCATGCTTGCATTTTATCCAGCTGTCCCATTTTCTCGCACGAAAAATAAAAATCAATTCTCAAAAGTAGGAATAGAGTCTATTTGGGTTTTCGCAGATGTTCATATCTCACGTGGGATAGCTGCGCAGAGCAAAATTTGCGAAAACATTTTTATTGCAAACACAGAATGTCCTCTACTTGTATAGCTATGCACCACATACTCTAGAATATACAGTACACTGGTAAATGCATATGTGCTTGCTTGCGTTCGTACAGGCGCAGTCCATACACAGTATTCAAGTCTTCACATGATTTTATATACCTGAGCACACGACAGCATATATACACGTATATATATATATGTACCAGAAGAGTGACGGATACTTTTTATATCATCCACCGAATAGATTGTAACACATACAAATTGGAGTGTCTTCAGCGGAAATTCGGATGGCATTTTCGAAAATCAATAAAGTTTTCAAACACAATCGCCCCAACAACAAAAAAAAATATATATTTTTTTTGGACCATGCTCTGACGTATGACCAAATTCTCGTACTCACATAAAACGCCCAACGTATTCGCTGAAACGTACGAAAACTTCTCAATTTTCTGCGCGAAATGCCATCCAGTGTTAGTACTTGTATTACAAAAATAAAAAACGTACAAGTGCTTTTTAACCAATAAGGTGGTTTATAAGCCATGACTCGCCATAATGAAGAGCGAGAAAAGGAAACGAATCGTTCACATAAAATACGTAAAAGATATTCGAGGTCACCATATCCATGCGCGAAAGTTCCAAACATAAACAGTACGTATAAAGTGACATCCTTTGAACATCATACATTCAGCATAAAAGGTTACCCCCTTTAGCACTGATAAATGTTGGAGGAGGAATAATAGACACTTTCACAAGATAAAAGCAAGACGAAAACAGACCATTTCTTTAGAACACTAGAAAACTTCACATTGGGTACATATTAAAGGTCCTCACTAGGTAGCTTATACTAAGCATGGACTAGGCAAAATAACCAGGGGGGGCTAGGTGGTGGACCTTCTTAACAACAAGTGTAAAGTGTAACCAAAATTCATTTTTATTCGCTGTTTGTATAAAAAAGATTACATTTTTAATGGCAAATTACACTGTTAGCCAATTGACTGTCGTTGGGTCTTTTTCTATTGGAGACTAGCTGACCCGGGCCACGCCTTGCTGTGGCTTCCGGTTAAATAGCTCAGTCACACTACCTCGTGCACACAATTTTCCCTTTCCCCCGGGAATTCATTTGCATCACGCTTACCCGTACTTTCCCGCTTTGTCGCTTTCCCGTGCTTTGCAGCTTTGCCGCTTTCCCGTGCTTTGCCGCTTTCCCGTGCTTTGCCGCTTTCCCGTGCTTTGCCGCGACTCATGCAAATCTATACACAGAATATGGTGGTGTTAAATGAAACTCTTTACTGTGAGGGAGGGGGTTCTGAACTGACGTCAGCGAGAAGAACTAAAGAGATAAGAAGGTTGAAGGTTTCTCCGAGTGAGTGGAGAGCACACCTAGAAGCCTTGCAGGGATGTCCAGGTTTGGGGATCGCGGTTGATGCGATCTGATAGCGATCTGATGATCGTAGCAGATAAAAATTTGGCATAGACCATCTCGGGAATGTAGTGACCAAATTCCCAAAATTTCATAGTGATCGGATGAATGGTTTAAGAATGCACAAATAACGTACATACAAATAAACAAACATCTTTTCATTTTTATATATATAGATCGACAACACCAACCGAATATCGCATGGTTAAAGACTGAAAACAGCGCCATCTAGTGATCTTGAAAACTGGGAACAGAGGCGGGGATCTCAGGAGTGATTCGTTTTTTCCTTCGGATGTTCAAACAGCTGTACATTTGTCAATTCGATTTGTCCCACGGCCGTTCCAGCTTTTTAGAAGAGCAAAATACGCTGACAGAATATTGATAGATGACGTAAGCAAATGGCAGACGTGACGTCACACCGTGTCGACAGTCCGCGTAAACAGGTGAGCGCGGCAAGCTTGAAAGGATGCGAAGCTAACCGCAGTTGCCGGCGCAGCAGCTGGCCGAGATTTTGGGCTCTCGGCGCCGGTGTTGCCACTCGACAGCCTGCCTTCAACTAAGTGTATACTGTAGGCCGGGTGCGTTAAACTAAACAGTTGATCGAAGACGGTGAATGATCGGTATCGCCATCCTTTTGCTAGACGCGATCGACGTGCTGGATTCCCATCGCTTCGGGTTTTTGTTCCGGCTACAAATACCTTTCTCATTTTTAAAGCCATAGGAACAAACTACATGTGCATGCAAAAAAAAAAGAAAACGGGATGTGAATTTGAACCCGTGCATATTTGAGCAGATACGGAGAGCAGAAAATAGGACTGGTGCAATGATGTCCTGAGATATATTTGTTCGCCAGAAACAAATTACAGTCGTACTTTCGATTTTGCATGTCGTGAGCGGATGGAAGTTCTTAGAGCAAACCTTCTTTACTACTGTTCGGTTTTCTTTGTCAATGGGAATTCGGTAAGAAATAATGATTTTCCTTTATTACTTAATTTTCATCACATAATAAATACTCGTAAAATGAGCCGTGCTCACCATTCTTGTGAAACGAATTCAAAATGGCCGCCGCAAACCGAATTCCAGATAGAACATCGCCGTCAAAATGGAACGTATCTTGCGTCAATCATTTCGACGTGCTGACGTCACATTTTGTGAGTTAAAGCATGCCCCAATGTCACGTAAAATTGGCGTTCCCCTATCGAAATAAGGGCTTTCTCAAATTATTAAAGTATGAGTGGATATGTGAAGAGTTGTGAGCACCATCTATATTTTTATAAATCGGAAATGGTGAATCCGGGAGAGCACCGAATGAATGACGAGGTGCTGTCCCAAATTCCCCATTTTCGATTTACTATCACTCAGACGTCTTATCAAAAAATCCTTCTCATATATTTTTATAGGGAAGTTAAATCGCAATTTGCTAAGTGATGAACTTCTATAACCTGGTATACTTTCATATGTTCTTGCACGGTAAAACACTATAGATAGCAGAAGATGTAACAATTTTTATTGGTTATGCTATTCATTATTAAAATGTTCTTGCACAGTAAAACACTATAGATAGCAGAATATGTAACCACTTTTATTGGTTATGCTATTTGTAAGTCGAGGACGAAAAAGATTTTAATAATGAATTTTCTCATCCGCATTAGTCCAACGCGCTTACAGAATTGTGAATGACACAATCTGCGTTGAGTGTTTCGAAAATAGAAACGCAATTCCGAACGCTGGCGTCGGTTCGCCGTTTCGAGTAAATATCGTGACGGGGCCGCGATGTCCTTTTTGACAGACTCACGTAATCGGGCAAACTGCCAGCGTCCTCTCTCTCTCTCAGTCTCCAGAGGACAACCGTTCTTCAATCCTAACAACCTCGAAGATATCGCGGAGATCCGCTCGCGCCCAGGGAGCAAAAAAAAAAAACACAAAAAAAAATGAGACTCTGAAGTCAGTGACGAAAAAATAGGTCAGCTACGCATATTAGCGACCTAGAATGCCGAGAGAACGAGAGAGAGAGAACTACGAGCGATGCATTTAAATGAATGGGATGACGGCGACGCGTATTTAGGTGACGGACACATAAGCCACATATATAGATGAATTCACGATAGACACGCGACTGTAGGTGGCGCTTTTGTCGACCGAGCCCACGCAATGGAGAAGAAGAGTATATATAAAATTGGAACACCGAGACAAACACAATTTGCGTCAAGAGGAACGCCGCAGAGATATGTTCTCAATGAACTCGCTCCAACGGTGCACCACACTTATGTGAATGGACATTGAGTCGCGATTCAGTAAAATGAGTGAGACGTCGGCAATGGTGAAAATGATGGGTGATGCCAAGATCGGGCTTCTCTTCCGTCTCTTCCATCCTCTTTATTTACAATGCGAACGATATGCTTTTATTTGGGCCAGTGTAGCCTCAGATTGGAGGTTGGCGGTTGTCGTTGTCCACGATTTGCGAACTCTGCGCATAAAATCTATTCAGGGAAATTGAGATGGTCCAAAGAAGAGCTGCTAGATTTGTTAGCGGTAGATTTGGTCGAGTGGATAGTGTGACGGACATGTTGTCAATATTGGGATGGGAATCGTTAGAGGATCGTAGAAAAGCGACCAATGGGCTTCTGGCTCGTATTCCAAAGGGGGATATTAAAATTGTAATGTTAAAATTGGGGAAATTGTGAGACAGGCTCCTCCTACTAGATGTAGAAGAACGGGGACATACTAAAATGGTTCAGGAGCTGCATTGTCGTTGTGACTCGTACTTCAACTCCTATTTCCCCAGAGTGTGTCGACAGTGGAATGCCTTAATGAGTCTCAAGCCAAAGGACACCTTTATGTCCTTAACTGATCGTTCGACCTCCACCATAGGCCCCATCCGCGAGGCTGCTTGTGGGTACATATTGTAGTTGTAATTGTAATTCCAGGTTCCTCTTCACCTCAATTACTCATACTCACTAGTGAATTAGAAAACGGCATTCTGTTCAATACAATCTGTTCAATTCTGTTCAATGCAATACATTTTCTAGGCAATTCTTAAATTTTCGACGAATTCTAAACTTTTAATAAATAGCGGTCAACTATTAATATAAAAATTGTTTCTTTGTAGATGATTTTGATCACCTCGTAAGCATACTGCGGATGGACTTCTCAATTGAACGTTTGATCCACAATGCATTTAATTAACGTACCTTGCATCATCGTATCACATATTTGTGAATAATTATTGATCTGCCTGAATGAGTCCCCCAATTAATGGAGCGAGTGATTCCCAACCTGCAATCCATTTGATTTATGTTAAATGAGAGGAGATTCGCTTTATAGTAAAAGTCATGCAACCAGGACTCATGCCTGACCTTCATACCTTTCTTCTTGAGTCAGCCTCTTCGTTTAATCGGGTGCTCTTAGCTTCGTTCTAATCGGCCATCAATTTGCATGGATATCTAGTTTTAGTGGTCGAGTAAGCCATATCACCCCCGGTTAAGTGTGTGTGTGTGGGTCCCCCTCCATGTTGCGTGCGATATCTATAGCCGGGCTATATTATATAAGCTCAATTTAGCACTTTGGCCTGCTGTTGCCAGGTCAGCTATTCAAGAAAGTCTGTGGTGCTTCAATTTGGAAAGGCTTGTATATATTAATGGCCTTTGCCAATGAAATACATGAAGTAGAAAGAGGAACCTATCGTTTAGGGACGACGCTATTCATCACAATGATTCACAATGATGTGTGTAAAATAAATCTCACTTAAGCACGGTGGTTAAACTTGATTATTTAAAAAATTCTCGTTGAGCACGGTGGTTAGATTTGATTATTAAAAAAATTCTCGTTGAGATGGCTTCCCACCTTTCTAGAGTCAAAGCCTCCAGGGGACGATACAGAATTGCTGGTTCTGAACGACAAGAGTCACGTAATCTAGTCTTGAACCTCTTTGGTCAGCGCGATGGCTCGCCATTACTATATTGAACGGGTCGCGCTATAACCCGTGGCAGACCCCTGTCTAATGCAATTACGACATGAAAATAGTTTAACGCGAATATTAAATTACTGGAGAAGATTTACAAACTTTTCGATCGGTAACCCGTAGACTAATAGATTCGCGCGTCAATTGATCGATCAAGGCCAAGATGCCGCAATTTTGATATATTTTTAAAACATGGGGTATTGAGCAAGTCCATGTATACTCTCACGAGGGTCAACGTGAGAGGTAATGCAACATCAATGACGTTGTATTCGCCAACTTATTTTATTATAAAAAGCTTGGAGCATTTTCGATGGAAACCGATGTTTTTGGAGTTGAGATTTTTTCCAAGTAATCTCATTATTTCATTAAAAATATCTTGCGCAAAAAAAGTTAACCGTCTGGAGAATGTCTTTTCCGAGAAACGAGGAAGGTTTATCGATTATATTATTTTGCTGCGTTTGGAATCTTGGTTTGGCTTGAAAAGAGCAATTTATTGCAATAAAATAACGAAACACGATTTGAGGAGGAGCATTTCATTCGGCAGTCCTGTCTCTAAATCCCTTCATTAAAATCCTCCTCCGTATTTATTTTTCTTCCATTAATGTACGAGTAATTAAAAAGAATATAACATTTTATTGGCAAATAAATTAAATTTTAAAAGCTCATTGTTTAAAAAACATTCTTAGAAAAAATTCATATTTCCAAGACTTAAATTCAGTTGTATTAGCAATAAATCGGAAACTTCCTTCGTAAATGTAAGCCATAGATTGCCGATGCGATTCGGAATCTATTCTTCCTTCTCCTTCCCCCTCCTAGACCAATGAGAG
>JAQGBY010001160.1:0-31970 GCA_034698785.1 Mycogona germanica
CTGGTTGGTGAAGAATTGTCCGCGGTCGGTTCACTCCTTGCCGGCTTTTCGTCGTCGTTTTCTCGGCCTATCCTTCCTCGTACACACACCGATCAACAAAGAAAGGTTGAAGGTCGGGAAAGTTTCGTGCCCCGCGGTTTATGCACAAAATGACCGGTCGCGTCCCTCCATTTCACGGTCTTTCCTCCACCCCGGCTGAAAACTTCCCTGATCGTTGTTTAGGCCGCTTCTTCCATCCAATAAGTTCTCCTTTGGCCGCCGAGCGACCGAGAGCGGGCAAGAAAAGCCAAAAACCGGCGGGCTTTGGACACGCGAACACGGTACTTAAAAAGTGCTGCTCCCGTACACCGAATGCACTAGCGGTGCAAAATTTCGAACGCGAATGGCAAAACGTAAAAGCGACTTGGATTAAAAATATATGGTGTGTTTATGAATACCAAATCTTAATGACAAACTTACATAACTGTTAATAAATTGAAAAAAGTGATGCATCGTTGTCGGATTTGAACTGATAAATTGGGTTGTTTCTTGTTTCGATGTTTCAGAAAAATCGTGGAACGATTCCTTGCTACTGGGAGAATCAACCCACTGGGTGCAGGAAGCCACATTGCGTCTTTATGCACACAAAGCCGAGGCCACACATGGAGAATGTGGAGCTAAACGAAAACGGTAAGCTTGTCTTGAAACTGCCATTTTTTATTCTTGCCAACTGTCCCTGAGTATCGTTTTTTTAGCACACATACGCAGGTCGAATTTGCATTTCTCGAAAAGTAATTGCTAACGACCTTGTGGATGACAAACGTTCAGTCTTGCGTCATGGAAATTGAACAATGGATTTGTTTAATCGAAATTTAAATTGTTGTAAATTAAATTCTGTATCGGAAAATGCATTCACGCTCTTCGCTTGTAAGCTTGATGGCTCTAGGAAACTGACATTTAAATTGTTACTCACTTTGTGAGACGCTTACCTCTCGGTCTGCCTGTAGCTACTAAATAATGTTTTACATTTCGAATACCAAAATCCCAGTTGAAGAATCATAAAATTATCCGAATCCCAAGTAAGCTCCGTAATTAATTGCTGTCTATTTGGAATGCCTTGCAGCGATTCATCCCGTTATGAACGACATGGGGACTGGCGCCACACCGCTGTACGCCGCCCCGCAAATGGGTAAATGACCACACCCTCTATTTACGTGTATACTGGGGGAGACTGAAATGTATCTTGAATTTTTTTGCACTTGTTCCTAATTTTGTATGAAATGGGTACCGAGACTGATTTAGACACCGGACAAACTGTGACTGTCGTTCTACACAGCAGGTGGCGTCTGAATAGGTCATAGTTGACGTCAACTGTAAGGAATACTGAAGAGCGACGCGTTTTCGTGCTCCAAACGTTTTCTTGCTTTGAAAGATGATTGCATTGAGATGGTTGGAATTTGTGTTCAGATTTCTAGAGCGAGTAATTTAAGGTGTTCACATCAGTTGCCCTGGAAATAGATTTCCGTAAATTTCTTCGTTTTTAAGAATTCACAAAATTTCGTGACTAACAAAGATTTAGGAAAATTCTGTAGTGTGCTGTATACACTACAATAACTTCCAATAAATAAACTTCAACAGAACCGACCAATAACGCTTATCGACTACAAAGCTGTCGCTGTATCCATTTCATACAATCTTAGGAGCTAAACAGAATTGAAATTCAGATACTTTTCCGACGGCCCGCGTATAACCATGTTTTGCTACATTTTGATTTTTTTGGCGAGCCGACCGCAATGTTACAAACCGAATGTCTGGGGGAGTGCAACAACCCCCAGGTGAATAACCAAAAAAATAGGCAATTTTTTTTCGCCACCTCAATTTGTAGGGGCCGAGCATCTGAGCGCCGACGTGGCCACCATGTCCATGACCTCGCCTCTTATCGAGCCCGTCGTCGTGCGATTTGACGAAGGTATGAGAATGACCCAAGCTGCTCATGGTAATGCCTGGACACACTAAGCAAAAGCAGATTTAAAAGAACCACCACTATCGTAGAGAAGCCAACTACTGAACTAAAAAAAAATCGAACACGAACACCACAATTTCACATTTTTTGTTTTTGTATTTTTAAAGTTCGTTTATTATAATAATCGAAATAATAACGGCTTTACTATTTTCCCCCTTTTTTCAATACTCTCCCCTTTTTTCATTTAAGAAATAAGAAATTGGCGTTTGCTATTTATTACTATTATTGAAAAAAAAAGAATTATTTATTTAGGCTATGCTTTCTTATGCAGAGTTTGTTTTGAAATTTGTATGGCCATCTTCAGCTTAATAAAAGCCTGTTTATTTGACCTCCGGTGCGTGCGTGTGTGTGTGCCTGAGTGTGACTTTGTTCTGTGCTGCTAGCTTCCTTACGAGACCTCCCCCTGTTGTCATTTGCCAGAATCCGACTCGGAAAGTTGTGTGGGGACGCCCATTAAAAATCCGGTTGCGGATTGCCGCAAGTTGGCCGAGGATGGTTCGGCCAGGCTAGGACGCAAGCTAAAAGTTGTTTCGCTGAAAAAAATGACCACTGGTCAAGGTATGGGCTCCCCCACAAGCGCTCTTCTGGAATTAAGCTAAATCTTTTGAAGGAGTTGCCACAAACTTGGTTTATTTGTGCCCACTGATGTGAAGTGAAGGCCGGTTTTTTGTATTTCTATTTTTATTTCGATTGATGAAACTGCGAAACGTTTGAACCCGTTCGTCAAAATACACAAAGGTTTTTTGAGGTCACAATTTCTGTTGGTTGAAGTATATCAAGTTTGTCAATTGTTCGAATGTGATACTTTCGAATTTCATGTGTTCGGTTGACTGACCCTACTAGCTTCGACTACATTTACGTGATCTCGCTCAAAATAGAGAATTTTCAACAGTATGAAGAAGCGAAACTAATAGTTAAATGCTCCATTTTGACGTTTGCAACTGTCTGTAAGCTACCGCATCGCCTATAAATCATAAATGAATATCAACCATACATCAGTTCCACCTTGTAAATCATTTGCATCCAAAATTTAGTATTCTAACTTCATTTCAAAAATCAAGTTTGTGCTTTCGCGATTAGGATTTGGCTAAATTTCTGAAGAAGCAAGCCGATTATATTATTCTTATTGTTTCGACCGTATTTAGTTGCAACTGCCATTTTCGTGAAAGGCCTAGTTTGTCATTTTCGTTTATGAAATTGTCGGAATCCAGTAAGCAGCCACCCCACTATGAATCGTCGACTTTTTCCAAATATAAATGGAAATGTGTTTTTAATTTTGAAATTCATAACTTTCTGAAGCATTCAAGTACTGCACTTATGCTGTTCAGCGGCTATCAAAAAGATTTAAGAATGATCACTTCGATGTCGCCCTTCTCCCGAGTAGTCGTGTTTAAAAATGAAAACTGGCAATTGAATAAGACTGGTTAGTGACTACTGCAGGACTCAACATTGGGAATTTCTATGAATTATTTTTAAAAGTAGCTAGATTGTTTTTCTTAAATGGGAAAGTTAATCACGTAGCAGAAGTTGCATTTCAGTTGGATCATGTTACACTTGGAGAACTTATGTCTCAACTATTTAGCTCTCGTCTAAAATCGATCGCATTTTGAAAACTTATTTGCTAAATTTGTAAAGAAGGCATTTGCAGTATTGGCACTAGATCCTTTTTTATTATTTGCACCATCTGTCGCCACGAAATTTATTAATAAACAAAATGGTTTACGTCAACCACTGCTGAAGATCACAAGGTAAGTCCCAAGTTAAATGACAATGAAGACAATGTCGTGGTTGTGTTCGACTGTGATATTCTAATAGCAATGAATATTTATTAAACATGCTAATAAATCCTTTGGCGAAAGCTGCGAGAACTTCTATAAGTTTGCAGTAAAATAAAAATCAGTATTACGGCTATGTAAGCTTTGTTAAAGTAGTGAGACATGATTTTTTTTCGCTCTTTATTTATTCGTGTAAACATTGTCTTGTAGATTTGGAGAACAAGAATCTCGATTTTCACGTTAAATCTTTGGATGAGATTCGGAGCGAGCGGGCTCCAAATTCGGAAATCCTCCGATCTGGTAAAAATAACATTTTTTGGTTGTTCAAAACTTTACTTTTGTAATTATTCATTCGTTTTCGGGTCATCTTTGACTGATGGCGGATGGCACATTAATGAAACTGATTGTGAATTAGTACCTCTTATGGAAATGTGTCATAGAAAATGGGGAGCAATTGCTGCACATTTGGCTGAACTACTTGAATCTGAAGCAGGAGTATTTGTTAGGTCGATCCCCCAAAACATGTTTCTGTTTTCAGACACCGGCCTAGAAAACAGGAAAATAGATGACAAGAAAACAATAATGGACGTGAAAATGAATATCTGCACACTAATGATTACGCCCGACAAAGAACAATCGCAAATTGATGAAGGTAACACGATTTTTCCATTTTGAATTTGTCATGGACCATGAAACCGAAACAACTAATCGAATTTCTAACTAAAATATTTGCGATTTAGCATTACCCTTGGTTGGAATATTTGTTGATTGCATTTGTTTTTTATTTAGATGCAAAAATGTTCACCGGAAAACGATTACGCAGAGAGCCTGTTAAAAGAACTCGAGAAAGTAGGTGATCGCTATGCAAAATCTTAGAAATATCAGAATCAGGGTATTTTTTCATGAGCTTCTTTTCTGGCACAAAAAGGTTGTCGAATGTTTTTCTTACACTATGTATGATATGTTTATTTTCAGAAAATTCAAAATCTGCTTCCCTGGATCACATTAAGATTCTCTCGCGAGATGAACTGAAGTTGCTAAAGAAGCAGCAAGTCCATGTGAAAGTCGAAGGGGCGAGCAAAAGTAAATCTACATTTGTTACTACGATGACAGACTTCCTTTTATCATCTTTGTTTCTCACATTTTTATGAATTCTATCGTAGGTATGACGTCGCCGGTCAAAATTTCACCTCTGAAGAGGAAGATCACCATGCAGTCTACCGAAAGTGCTGTAAGTTTATTTCCATATGCTTTGCACTTACAATGTATGAGTGGAGGCAGCGCAATCGCCTGACGGATTGTTGTAACCTTGATTTTTATGGTCATTTTGTAATTTTTCTGTTGGTGTTGCAGGACGGCTCCGGGATTCAAGTGAAAACTCTGGCACAGATTCGTGAAGAGAAAAGACTGAAGTTGATGTCTGAGTGCACGGATATTTTAGAGCAATTCGGTTCGCCTCTGAAATCGAAAGCCCCGGAACCCGGTAAATAAACGAGTTGAATAAACGACAAATTACGGGATGGACGGTCTCTTGAAATAATTCGAACAGATCAGTAAACACCACATTTACATTTTATTTATGTCATATTTTCGCCTTCGTGTATATCAGTTGATCAGATATCAGCTGAAAGATAGACTAGTGGTGCAACAGTCCCGAGTTCGATTCCCGAAGCGTGCTATCTTTTATTCTATTCTATTCGTACTGACTAGTAACTCATTTTTATTATCTTATTTTTTAATTCTGATGAAGCGAACCCCGGCATTCACCTGTCGTTTAATAAATTGTTTATTCTCTTTGTTTTCCGATTGAGTATAATTTATTTAGAATCACGAAACACACATGTTAAATCATGCGTGTTCCAATAAAAACTAATTTATTATGTGTATATGTAATTATTTATTCATGCACTTTATCGCTTGAATGTTTCCGTGGGTTTCTCAGAACAGCTATTTTACCTATGAAGTTTTGTCATTCAAATTCATGGATCAGTTATGACATAACATATTTTTTCTTCATTTAATTGTAGCGATTAGTGCCGATAGACTCCATGAGAGCCAACAGATTCATCATTCCCCTAGTGATGTAAAACTGGAAACGAAAACTGCCACCGTCTTCCCGTCGTTAGAGTCATCTAGTTCCTCGCTTAGCCATGCGAGCAATCAGCTTGATCCTCACTCTGCGGAATCTGCCACCTCCTGTACGCGACTGGATGTAACCGACGACAGCATGACTGGCATCGTTGAGACGGCAGCTACCGACTTGCCGATATCGTCAGTTGACGATGCCCCGTCTTTGTTCCCACTTCCGGTGCCGGTGGAGGTCAGCGCACACCCTGCATCCAATGGGACACTGCCAAATGGAAAAGAAGACTCTGTGTAAGTTTTTGTTTTACGTTCCCTCACACAACTGACTTTTTTCTTATTTTAGTAATCTCGCAATTTTCAACGTCTCAAAACTGGTTGAGAAGATTCTAATTTTTTCTAAAAATAATAACGTGACAATTTCTGTTCTCGTCAACATTATTTCTATTAATTGTATTTGTAATTGATTGGCCGTGCAAATTTCCCGTTTTCGTATTTCTCAATGGATGCTTTTTTTATTAAACTCGAAATTATATTAAGTTGAAACGTTTTATCTATGTGAGCAACTAAATACCCAATGTAGCCCGTCAATGTACATATTTTATAACTAAATATTTAATGTTTGACAACGGTAGGTTCCGAGTGCCCCAGAGCGTTCGGGTTCCACCGCGGTCGTCGATGGACGAAGAATTGGATCTGTTGTTCGATGGAGAAGGTGATTCTGTCGTCATGGAGGACGTAGAGTTTCAAGAAGACGATGACGTCATGCGGGAACTGGAAGAAGGTTACCAGTAATGCCGCTTGGTTGAACAGCCTCCGCCAAAATCACCAATAGCTCCCTTCCTTTCTGCGACTGCCAACGAATGTCGCTGACTCGAGAACATTACCTGGCCAGCATTACACAAAAGTCCATTTTGAATCGCTGCAAGAGCTGAAGTCCTCGAAGCATTCAACAGTATGGAGAACAGTAGTTTCAAAAATTTGGCTCGCAGTTATTTTTTTGCAAGAGTATTTTTTTACTGATCAGCTATCTGTTCGGTTGATCATGCTGTAACTTGTTCTGTTGATTTATCACTTCATCCGAGACACTTGAAGAATAGCGGGTCTTGCGTTAAGTTTCGACGCACGGATCACCTTGGATTGTTTTTCTTTAAAGTCTGGTTATGTATGTGAAAACGTGTTTGCTGGAATTTGAGGCAAAATATAAGAAGGTGAACGCTGTTCATGTTATTATAATCAACAATAGTGGTCCCATTCGTATTTTTTTATTTTGTGAGGGAATGTGCAAGATTTAAACCGAGTTGCTTGCATAAGTGAGCACTGAATAAGGGCTGAAGTACCAATTCCCTGGGGTACTTAATCTGTAGAAATTTAGAGGTGGAATGATTGTCCAGCTGCGCAGTAGATTCTCCAAGGAAATAACACCGAACTCGCGAGACACAAGCTCATTTCTAGCAGTGAAAAGATGGAATTGCAATGGTAAAAGGGCGACTTTTTATTGTCCGGAGCAAGCTATACAAGCGATGGTTAGAAAGCAAGAAAGTGCTACACGGAGCAACGGAGCAAAGCAAGACAAGACACTGTGTTATTGCTCTCGTGCTTTGGGGGTCAGCTGGTGACCCCTGCCTGGGGCAACCGGCTCAAGACGTCCTCGTGACGACCCTGGTGCACCCAGTGCTCCCACGGAGGTGTCATTTCCTCCAACATAATCTCCTGATATGATATTGACTTCAGGATCTCTTTTTTTAAATATTCAGCTGTAGTCAACCACACTGCAGGCGTTATGTACCCCGCATGGTGCTTAAGCACTATGCGAGGGGCATTGTGTTTGGTACTCTTGAATTTCATAACAGTGCAGCGTTATATTCGCCGTGTCACTCTTTAAATTATTAATAATTAATTTAAAGAAGGTTCCGTTATCTCTGTGTGGTTGTTCAAACACACGTAAGGTGGTGCTGCAGTTCTTGTCAAAGCCTGTCACGATAAATCAGATAAGGTTTACTACTCAATGTTGACTTTTGAGCAATTAAGGGATGTTGTCCAGTTGAGTTGATGTTTGTTTAATCGATTTATCTGACGTTGGATTGTTACACGGGGACCTGTTTCAATTAATTGCGGAAATATATAATATGGTCGACTCGTCCTAGCGCACTTGGTTCTGCGGTCTCGGGTTCGATTCCCGACGCGGGCTCTCGATTATTCGATCCCGGGGTACTGGTAAAAATGTGCTCCTCACATAGTGTCTAAGCACCAAGAGGGGTACAGATAACAATACAATAAAAGCATGAATCATTATTTCTGGTTGTATAAAATAAATTCATTTATTGACATGAATAGCATAGCTATAATTAGTGATTCCAACTTGACCATTCCTGCGTATATTTTGCTATATTCAGTATAGGAAAATATTTAAGCAATTTTGGGAGCCCCTGAAAGGCTAATCCTATGAATAGTTAATGTCAGGACACGCGTCGGAAATTAATGAGACAGGTTTTGTCGATATTGGATACACATAGAGCACATGCGGTGACAAGTTTACTATCCACAGTATGTTTCATTGTTTCCTTAACGCTCGAAAAATTGGTAGACAAATTTGACCCTGCACACAATTTATTTTACTGAACTTATAAATTAGAAGTTAAAATTTGCCATCTACGTGAGTTTCTGTTCAATGGTGCATAACAAAGCCGTGCATAATGCGTACTTTGCGAGTGCTCACTCCGATGTGGAGTTGTAGTGTTATTTTCTCTTTCTTCATCTTGACCTTCTGCAAGGAACGCGAAAATCAATTTCGATGCATTGGTAAGTTATTTAAATTTGTATTCCATCATATTTTTTTCTAATTCAAATTGCATGACATAGCATATTACAAGTAAGGCACTTGGAAGGGTGGTACAGCATTTCGAAATTTTATTAAATTATTTAACTTTTGCAGAAATGAAGTACAGTGATGGGCTTGTCTAATTCCGTACAAATTTAATGTAGGTATCGCCGTACAGGATGACATCTTCGACATTAACATTCTTGGAATAGCAACTCTGAACTCATCGCAAGCGGTGCTAGCAAAAATGACGGACAGCTTAGTTGGACATGTGTGGAAAGTGTACGTGGAACATTTTCGAACACTGGACAAATATCCTGTTGGTGAGCGATATAGATACTATAATTTTTGTTACTTAATAAAGAAAGCTCTCTTTCTCATATAAATGTCATATTTTTACAGTGTATCTGTCGTGCGCTGTCTTGCTGCTTTTTGTCAGCTGCGACATGATGCATCAGCTGGTCGGTGGAATAGGGTCGAGCGACGCTTTGTTCGTAGTTCCGGAGCCGTGCCCCAGACCGGGACCGGGACCAGGACGTGTCGGGATGGCAGTTTTACCCCAGTACTCTCCGCAGAGCAACATAGCGCAGTTACTGATTGACTGTTTGAGACAGGATGGTCTAACATGGAAGTCGGCCTGGATCGTCTATGACGAGCGTTATCTTCGTTAGTGTTTTTACAATTTAATGAATTTTCACTTATCAATTGAAAAAAAATTCTTCTATGTTTCAAAAGCGTATTTTCTTTGTCCTTTCCATTTTCTGACTTGATTGCCAAGTTTTTCTTTTCGAGCACTCATATAACTCAGAAAAAGTGGAGAGCAATTGTCTGACATGGAAAATTAAAATGATGCGATATCTTGTATAATATTGTGTAGACGATGATGGTTTGGACACCGTGATGACTTATTTCAAAGAGCAGCAAACTCTGCTTGGCTTCTTCAAGATACCAGAAAACTCCAATACCACCAACGCCAGCATCCTTGACGTTGCAGTCCACGTGGTCGAGGTTTTGGCGGCGAATTCAAACCATCGTGAAAGAAACGTAATACTTTTATGTCACCGGGTTACGACTAGTGAAATAATAAAACAGGTAACATAAGTATTATGCATATTTGTGTAACTTTTTTATGCATATATTGCGACTGACTGTGGCTCGGCAGTCCCGGGTTCGCTTCCCGGCGCAGGCTCTCGAAAATTTCGATCACCGGGTATCAAGGGATGTGCCCCTTGCATAGTGCCTAAGCAACATGAGAGGAACTGAACACCATTAGTGCGCTTAACTACAGTTGATTGGAACAAAAAAAAGAATATCGGATATCGAAACTTTACAACAAATATTTTCTTGTGCAGGCGCAATCAAGATTGCCTTCCATGAAAACGACCTGGATGATTATAGATTTCAATGATTACCCGCACGACCATCAACATTTCCTCGAGACGTTGGGAACATTTTTGACAAATACCATTTTGATACGCGGTTTGCCTCCAATCACCGACACCGAATTCTACTTGCATTCAATAAAGGTGAGATTTTTTTTGGCAAAGATGATGAATGTTACGATGCAATTTGGAATTATGGACCGACCGAATAGCTCTCCAGAAATGTATATTTTGTACTTTCAGTCGGTTTACAATGCCATCTTGTCCACCCTTATTGAAACGGTGCAACTTTCCTTCTCCGATCGATTGCCGTCACCAATGGGGAGTCGGCGTCGCAAAGCTCTCCTTATTGTAAGTGATTTTACAAACCCACCTGACACATAATTTTTCGAGAAATTTGCTAAATTGTACACAATTCTCGCAAGTTAGCTATCTCTCAAAAACTACTTTGACAAAATTAAACGTTTTTCCTGCAATATCCTCCAGCGGCAATGGAGCGAGGGACTTGACCGTTTAGATTGGCCATCGGGCTTCGACGTCAGCAGTTTCTGGTTGGACAACAGTCGCGTACGTCATTGGTTACCGGCGAATTTGTGGCGAATTGGTCCCGGTTTCTCGGCGAGCGCGTCTCACCTTTATCCGTACAAACGTCGGCTACTGGAGCACGTACACGTTCGGGCTTTCACATTCCACGTACGTGATCGTACTTTTAATTAAAATTGGTCAAAATATTAATTTTATTTTTGCCAATTCGGTTTTCCGACGAGTCTTCCGCGCGAAGAAAAATCTTCGGCGGCACCCTGTAATTGGCTGATTTGGTGACGTATCGCAACTTCGAAAGCGAAACGTCACCAAATCAGCCAATCACAGGGCGCCGAAGATTCGTCGGGAAACCATACCTAGGTGTTACCTTAAAATTGAAGGGAGTTACAGTGAAAATAAAATGACGTAAAATTTTGACTTGACAACAAAACTTTGGACTAAACTATTAACGTATACAAATATCTCTTAATTTGTTATTTTTTAATTTTGAAAATATAATCACGTTTCCAATTTTATCAGCACCCACCGTGGCAAATGTTCTCTAGCAACTGCAGTACCAATAGTACCACAATGAACGTTGACCCTTACGGCGAAGACGTGAACCCCAATGCCGACGGCGTCGCTTTGCGTCTATTCGAATTACTGAGACGCAAGCTGAAATTCACGTAGGTCAAAGTGCAACTTTTAACGTTATCAACCCTTTGAGCATCTGTTTTCAACGTGGAATTATGTGCACCATTCCTATAATCTTTTCATATCTGCTAATATAGTGTTTTTTTTAGAAACATATAATTCGAGAATGTGGACTGCAATTCTTAATTTGTGTCGCGCTTATTTTTTCTCGGTGTAATTCGATTGTAAAGTATCTTAAGGCCATTATCGAATATTTTTATGAAGGCAAATTACATTCTAAAAACAAATAATTTTTTTAATATAATTATGTGGCATAAGAAGTTCCATAGAAGTGGAGAGGTGCCGATGGTAGTATTAATTAAATGGTGTGAAAATTGCAGGACTACAGTTGCCGAATTTTAAATTGTAGTCCTGCAATTTTCACACCATTTAGTTAATAATAAGTTCCGTAATAAAATAAGAGTGTATTTGCATTTTCCGAAAGTGTTAGCTTTGCGTGCTTGAGTCTGACAAGCGAGACTCCATTCCAGCACTGGGAACGACAATGGATGGAAGCAGTAAAAATGCTCCAAGAGAATGTACGTTATTGAATTACACTTTATTGAATAACAATTCCAAATTTTCTCTAGCTCACTTGATAAATGACAGTATTGCACCTTTCATTCATAAATTTGACCTCAGAAAGCTGACGTCGTAGTATCGGCAGTCGCTATCACTGAAGAGCGCGCCGATTTGGTGGAATTCTCTTCGCCGTTCCACCGCGAACCTTACGCAATTCTAAGCGTAAAACCTGGAGAACGTAGCAAGGTGACTCTGGCGCTCGATCCTTTCCGAACCGAGGTATATAGAGCAACCCATTTGATTTCAATCACTTTCTTTGAGGCAAAGTTAAATGTTCGCTAAATTAACATAGTTTTTTTTTACTGATCGTATAATTAGTTAGTGGATCTATTCTAATTTCGTTATTTGTCCCAACAAGGTGTGGATGTGTATCGTATCGCTGGTCGCAATAGTGGGCGCCACTCTACTCTGCGCCAGTTCGCTGCAACGTTCGTTGGGTCACCCCCAATGGTCTGGTGGTGGCCTGTTGCTTGCTTTCGCCATCCTCATTCAGCAAGGTAATTATACACTTTAAGGAACGCCTCTGGTAAAACGCCTTTGGGTTCGTTTGCGTTGAAATGCGTGTCTATTTTAAAATGTGGATATGTATATGATCATTTTTTTAAAAAACCACTTTGCTCAAAATCATCTCATAGGCATGCATCAATTTGGTGGCATTTACGGTTTTTCAGAATACACTCTTATAAACGATTCTAAAAAGTTCATTTGTGATGATAGGAAAAGTTCGGTTGGCCCCTGCCCTTTGGTCATCGCACATGTTGCTGGCCTTGTGGTTGTTGGGAGCGGTCGTGATTAGTAATATGTTCATCTGCAACCTGGTGGCCCAGAGGGCCGTGCCGCGCATCGCCTTTAGAATTGACAGCGTTGAGCAGTTGCTTGCGGCGAACGCCACCATCAGCTGGGGTGTTCTCCGCGCCTCGCCTGTTCACGTTCGGCTCAACGTAAGTGATGTACACGATAGATTGATATTATAGTTCCTCCTCGTGGAAACTGACCGCTCGCGGACGAAATCTTGTCTTCACTTTCTAGCAATGTCATCGGATTTTTCGTTGCAGTTTACCATCGACAAACGGTTAGCTGCTGTGCGCGACCATAGCGTCATTCACGACGACTTTGACGAGAGCGTTCTCCGTGAGGTGCGCTCGGGTACGCACGTACTGCTCGCTTCCAAGACTGTGTTGCTCAACGTGTTGCAGCAACAGCATAACAAGACGTCCGTGTACGAGTTTGTGTTTGGTGAAGATCTCTTTTTTGACAAGATTGCTTTCGCCTTTCGCAAAGGGTATCCCTTTTTGGCTGCCATGGATCTTGCGTGAGTGAAATCCAACAATTTCAATCATCATATAGTTAGTGTAACAGACATGTTGTCAATATTTGAATGGGAATCGTTAGAGGATCGTAGAAAAGCGACCAATGTTGGGCTTTTAGCTCGTATTCTGAAGGGGGATTGTAATGTGAAAATTGGGGAAATTGTGAGATAGGCTCCTACTAGGTGTAGAAGAGCGGGACATACTAGAATTGTTCGGGAGCTGTATTGTAGATGTGGCTCGTACTTCAACTCCTATTTCCCCAGAGTGTGTCGTACAAAATTTTAAATTGTCGTTTGTATCGTTATGCCTCTTGGATAGGTTAAACAAGATCGTGAATGCTGGCCTGGTTCGCAAGTGGAAAACTCAGCTGCTTCCGTTTGTTGAGCACTCGTATATGAAGCCCAATACACCGGCACATCTCGATCAAATCGGTATCGACATCTATGGCATTCAGAGTGCGTTGTACGTACTGTCGGGCGGAACCTTGATTAGTGTTATTGTCTGTTTAATCGAACGATTCTTCGTGGTCAGAAGTAGTGGAAATTCTGTGAGGCCCGGGGAACTAAGTTGCTCATCTTGACCTTAGTTAGTGCACTCAGAATTTTTGTAATAATGGCTTATTTAAATGTTAGTTAGTTTAGTCTGCAATTTTAGAAAAACGTTAATGGTAATATTTGTGAAAATTCACAACAAGAAAAGGCAGCAACTACTGTAAATGAATCTGTTAAAAGCAACACACATATGTTCCACCTTCAATGGCGGATTGAATTGTAATAAAAGTAGAAAATAATAGTAAATTGTAACAAAAGTATAATAAAATTTAGTTCATGACTGTGAATTACACTCATTCCACATTACAAGACAACAACACAAGCATGAATAGAACAAAAAATCCAAGTTTCATCATGTGGTGAACTTGAACTTGAAGCTAGATTGTCCAAGACTCGTCAATTATTTAAAATTATTAGAGGAAACGCTAGAAAAGGAAGGGTGGCGGCCAAGTTTCTATTCTTGTTCTAAATGATACGCAAGCATCAAGATTCAAGGCAACGATCTAAATGCATGTTGATCGAGGCGAGGGCAACTTTTACGCCACAAACTGGACATTCTATCGAATCGTCATTATTGTGCAACGGGGCACTTGACTGATTAGTCATGGTGACGGGGGCGGCTGGTCCGACCGTGAAGTCACTTTTTTTCTTCGCAATTTCACGATCGTTCCCAACGCCTGGCTGTCCATCGCCTCTCTTTTTACCGATTTGCCTTTGGAAAGTCAAGGCCCGCTTGGCTTTGGGGCTGGGCGGAATGACCTCGTCGTCTGAACTGTCGATGGTGAAGTATGAGGGATTTGGTTGTTTACGAGTAGCGCTGTAACAACTATTGTCAGGGATGGTGATGTTTCCAACGAAAGTGGACTCCGGCATTCTACTTGCCGATTGTTCCCTGTTGGTAAATGGTAATTTGTAGACGTCTTCCTCGTCCGATAGAACGATAGCAGAATTTCGTTTAGGCAACTTCGATCTTAATAGCTGTTCCCTGGTGGCGGTGGAACAGGTTTGTTGTTCGCAGTCTGAAACTACCGACCTGAATATTGGCATGCTGAACGGCGATTTTCCAGATTGACCCTTGTTGGCTGTATCCGTGGGTTTCGGTGGTTCTGACACTTTTCCTGTCGGTGAGGCCCATTTGGCGCCGTCAGTGATCGGCCGATGAGCGAATTCCTCGTCATCTTCGTCTGAGCTGCTCTGCAAAAGGTAGTTGCGCAGTTCCCGCTTTTTGGCGAACAACATTTTCTGGCGAGTATTTTCACTGGTCTTGGCTCCCGGCGTCGTGGTGACCGACAATTTTCGATTGTCGGGAGACCGTAAGAAGGTATCCAGCCTTGTCTGCGTAAGTCCCGTCGCGTCAACTATCTTCGAACCAACGATTTTCGGCGTTCGACTTTTTAGTCCCTGCCACTCATGTTTCGGGACCACTTGTGAAGGTATTTTGTTGCCCTGCTTAGTGCGTTTTCCACTTGGGTCTGTCTTCCCCGACGCACTTGAACCACCAGTGCCTTTCGCGGTTGCGGGCGTTTTCCTCTTGAGTCCCGTCCACACGTGACTCTCGATCGGACTATTTGATTTGGCAGTCACAATCGTGACGCCACCCTTCGCTGGTGTTCGGTTGGGCCACGTCTGGTTTTCGATGTGGGTGAGACGCTCAGTGACCGGATTAAGAGTGGTGGGATTCTTCAATGACCCGCCCAGCACATGCCCTTTGCTGGAGAACGGAACGAACGTGGATAGAGGATGACCACTACCTTTTTTGTGCGGCGTCAATTTCAGCTTCGGGTCAACGATCTCACCTTGTGTCTCTGCAATTGACAAGAAAAAATCACTTTCAAAACATTGCATATGCTTATAACAATAAGGCACATCAGCCGGGTGATGGCTACTGAAGGCAGCGCCTTAAAATAACCATACATGAAAAATATGGAAACGGTCGACGGTGGTAAGTAAGTTAAGTTTACAAGGCTGCCCCGTGCTTTTTCACTTATGCATTGCATATGCTTGTTTGAGCGAAAGAGGTGAACTCTCGTTTCTCCACTCATACTTTGCAGGCATATTCTACTTCATCTTGCGTAGGTAGCTAAACACTTTTGAGTCACTTGTAGCATTTTAAGAAATCAACTTAACTATCCAAGACGCAAAACGCAAAGAATTATTTAGTAGGGGCGCTCGAAAATTGTTAATTCAATGTGAAGGCCCGTGACCTTCGAGTCAAATAATTTGAAACTTTATTTTTCATATAAACTTTATTTCTTGACGCTGAATAAAAAATCATCTAAATCTCAAGCCAAATTCGCTCCATGTTTTTTATTGGTTCAGAATTCGTTAGAAAATAACTATCTTAACATTTAAATCATAATATTTTTTAAAAAAAACAGTTGAGACACGGTTGTTTGATTACTTATTTTGTTGTTGATGTCAAGATATTTCATTGGTAGGACAATGTTGATATCCAGTCGCGACTCGTCATCTGTTGCTGGTTCATCATCAAACTTGTGGTGCGACGATCCCGGGCGCAGTTGCAAAAGAAAAAGCTAATCTAGTTACAGTCTGGAAAATTATCGACTAACCTCTAGAATTTGATATCGTCGAGGACGCCCCCTGTATTTCAGGTCCCATGATCTTGATGAAGGTGCCGGTACACGATGTTTGATGGGCGGCCCACCAAATGTAGCTGGGGCCAGGTGCCCGATTACGTGCACTCTTCACCAGCCCGAAAAAAGGTCGCCTCTCCTTGCAAGGTCCGTTGCATTGCCACCTATGCACCCGATACAAATCCACTTCGTCGTGAAAACTATGGTATATCTATCGTAAAAAAAGAATGAAAAATTACAAAATGTAGATTCCAAGAACGAATGCTGCATCTTATTGAAAATAATTTCCTTTTTTCCCTAGCAAAAAAAATCATTAGTAAAGCTACTGATGCAATTCAAATTTAAAAAAGGTTTATCTTCTAGTTTTAAAATTTAATTTTTTAAAAATATATTTTAGTCTATATAATATTTTTAATTCTATGAAAATAGATCAACAATTTGACGCAAAGCCTATTGTTGGAGGAATGACAGCTCCGTGGGAGTGCGGGCGCTCGGTGGTCTCCCAAAGTTTGGGAGGCACCGAGCACTGGGTGCGCCAGGGTCGTCGTGAGGTGGAGACTCTGTTTCAGTTGGTGTTCCACCCACGAATTCCATCAACTATATATATTTTTTTTCTGGCCTAACAAATAAAATACCTAGTTTTGAACATGTTAATCATATACGCGTCATTACCGTTATGTGCGCACCCGTTTGTCGATTCAAACGTTCCATGTGCTTAACAAATTCTGGTCCATGGTCGGAATGATCCTGTCACACAAAAAGAACCACAATTATTTATGAAACGTAATTAAAGGTTCTGAACTAGGTAACTATGGCCACAAGAATTTGCATATCTCCCGACACACAATCTTACCCTGTTGTTTTTTGTGATAAACAGATAGGCGTGAATCATTTCGTGCTGAAAATAACATAAACCAAAGTTATTCGAGATAACATCTGTCGAAGGCACTTCACTACATTATTTCGCACAGCTACATGTCGTGTGTAGCATAATATATATTTATTAGTACGTTTTCATTCATGACATTCGAGATGAAATGGTACATTTTATCGCTAAAATTCTGCAATTTAAATTTTTTTTCCGAATTTTATATCAGTGCGGCAACATCGCTCTAGATTTAATAATAGCCGTTCCTTACGAGCAGAGTTTGAACCAGATCTTTGCGAGGTCTAAGCCGCAGCAACGGTGAACTGAGCTTAATGAGGCACGCGCCATTTCGCTTGTTGTACCCGCAATTCCCGGCGGCCCTAAAATTGAAAAAAAATGACAATGTACAACAAACATGGAGCATCAAATCCGCCAAGGACAAAACTGATCCCGATCTGAGCACCGTGTAAGGATACAAAATATCTTCTAGTGATATCAATTTCTGGTGAAAGAAACTTCCGACGCGAACCCAAATCCTATATTGGTAGTTTTATTCAAATACATTCAAAACATCAAACCAATCACCAATACAATTCGGCTCGCTTCATTGATTACGTCAACTTACGAGGTCAGCTGAGCGCTCCACTTGATTTCGCAGACGTCCAGTTTCCCCCAGAAAAAGGTCTTGTTGAACTGCACAAACAACATGTGAATGTCTGGCGTCGGATCAATCAGCTCCCAAGAAGGGTCCACCACATTGTTTAGTTCTTGAATATAATAGATAAGTTTGAAAAGGTTATCAGTTGGGCCTTACGCGAAAACAATAACTTTGAATCTTAATTTGTAAAAATTGAGATGAAATGGTCCTCAGTGCTGTACTCTGACAATGCACGCATCTCCCATAAGTTTTCAAGGGTTTGTCATTTATTTTTTATTAAACAGACTTTTCCCAGTACCCCGGGATCGAAGAAACGAGAGCCCGGCCCTGGAATAGAACCCGGGACCGTCGTGTCACAGTCGGTCGCCATACCGACTGGGAACTAGTCCTTCTTGAACCAATTGTGGTAAAATTTCCAGGTAGCGGCGCATGATTTCCCGAAATCACAAATACAACTAATTTTTTTATATCTAGTTATCACAATCACCTTCGATACTTTTGAGAGTTCTCTTCTTTGCGGAAGCGGGGGCAGTAAGTAACAGACTTTCAGGTTGGGAACTCTTGCTTAATGCCACAGCAGCTTCGAGATCAAACTCAGCTTGCAGCTTGAACGCGAACGAGATATCATCATCAAAATCGGGATAACCTTCCATCACGCTTGATTTCTACTGTATGAATGAATTCCTGAGACTTGGAAGTAAACACAAATTAAATGAAGACATAAAGCAAAGCGGCATCTAAAGTAAATCTAAGTAATATATATAAATAATCTAAAGTAAAACAAGCCCTCAGCTCGTAGCCTTTGGGTGACGCTACTTGTTGGTGACGCTACTTGTTGGTGACGCTTCTTGTGCGTGACGCGTCCCCCCCAACATCGATAATATCGATATATGTATTTTTTAATATATTATAACTATCGCGCATCACTATTATGAAAAACTTCGTTGTTCGGGTTCCTCATCGATTTCGTTTCAAACATGCGCGGCTTTTTTATTTCAGATTAAATTGTTGTTCATTTCCAGTCTAAGAGATTCACTCATACATTACTTTAATCAAGCGTAATGGAAGAGGATTCCGATTTTGATGATGATATCTCGTTCGCGTTTAAGCTGCAATCTGAGTTTGATCTCGAAGCTGCTGTGGCATTAAGCAAGAGTTCTCAACCTGAAAGTCTGCTGGTCCCATGGCCTATCCCCGCTTCCGCCAAAAAGAAAAGAACCCTCAAAAGTATCGAAGGTTCCGCCAAAAAGAAGGGATCCCTAAAACGTATCGAAGGTGATTATGATGTACTAGAAAGAAGAGATTGGTGATTTCGGGAAATGCCCAACACACACTAAATGCATTAAAATTTTAGATCATGCGCTGCTACCTGGATGTTTTACCAGAATTGGTCCAAGAACGACTAGTCTTAGTCCAGGTGGTATGGCAACCGACTGCGACTCGACGGTCCCAGGTTCTGTTCCCGGTGTAGGCTCTCGTTTATTGGATCCCAGGGTACTGGAAAAAAATCTGTTTAATTAAAAAAATTGCCAAACCATTGAAAACTTATGGGAGATGCGTTCATTCTTGGAGTACAGCACTGAGGACCATTTCATCTCAATTTTTACAAATTAAGATTAAAAGTTATTGTTTTCGCGTAAGGCCCAATTGATAACCGTTTCAAACTTCTCTAATATATTCAAGAAAAATACAATGTGGTGGACCCTTCTTGGGAGGTGATTGATCCGACGCCAGACATTCACAAGCTGTTTGCGCAGTTCAACAAGACCTTTTTCTGGGGAGAACTGGATGTCTGCGAAATCAAGTGGAGCGCTCAGCTGACCTCGTAAGTCGACGTAATAAATGAAGAAAATCGAATTGTATTGGTGATTGGTTTGATGTTTTGAAGGTATTTGAATAAAACTACCAATATGGGTTTTTGGTTCGCGGCGGAAGTTTCTTTCAACATATATTGACATCACTAGAGGATATTTTGTATCCAACTACGGTGCTCAGATGTGGATCACATTGGAAGTTCAGATCCATCCATGGCGGATTTTTTTGCTCCATGTTTGTACTTGTTCATTATATTACTATTGTAATTTTTCAATTTTAGGTCCGCCGGGAATTGCGGGTACAACAAGCAAAATGGCGCGTGTCTCATTAAGCTGAGTTCACCTTTACTACGGTTTAGACCTCGCAGAGATCTGGTTGAAACTTTGCTCGTAAGGAATGGCTATTATTAAATCTACGGTGACGTTGATATAAGATTCGAAAAAAATTTAAATTTGCTGAATTTTAGCTATAAAATTTCTTCTGAACTAGCGGAAATTGAACTTGATCTACAATGTCATGAACGCGGACTAATAAAATGATATCGCGTTACACATGTAGCTGAGCATAACATTTTATTGGAATGCCCTCGACAGATGTTGTTTTCTTTAATAACTTTGTTTTGTGTTATTTCCAGCACGAAATGATTCACGCCTATCTGTTTATTACAAATAACACCAAGGTAGGAATGTGTATCGGCTGATGTGGGGATTCTTGTGGCCATAGTTACCGAGTTCAAAACCTTTAATTACCTATTCATAAATAATTATAGTTCTTTTTGTGTGATAGGATCATTCCGACCATGGACCAGAATTTGTTAAGCACATGGAGCGTTTGAATCGACGAACGGGTGCGCACATCACGGTAATAACGCACATATGATTAACATGTTCAAAACTAGGTATTTTATTTGTTAGACCAGAAAAAATATATATATAGCTGATTGAATTTGTGGGTGGAACAACTGAAACAGAGTCGCCACCTCACGACGACCCTGGCGCACCCAGTGCCTCCCAAACTTTGGGAGACCACCGAGCGCCCGCACTCCCACGGAGCTGTCATTCCTCCAACAATAGGCTTTGCGTCAAATTGTTGATCCATTTTCAGAAAATTAAAAATATTATATAGACTAAAATATATTTTTAAAAAATTTATTTTTAAAACTAGAAGATAAACCTTTTTTTAATTTTATTTGCATCAGTAGCTTTAAATTATAACTATTGATTTTTTTGCTGAAAAAAAAAGGAAATTATTTTCAATAAGATGCAGCATTCGTTCTTGGAATCTACATTTTGTAATTTTTCATTATTTTTTTACGATAGATATACCATAATTTTCACGACGAAGTGGATTTGTATCGGGTGCATAGGTGGCAATGCAACGGACCTTGCAAGGAGAGGCGACCTTTTTTCGGGCTGGTGAAGAGTGCGCGTAATCGGACACCCGGCCCCAGCTACATTTGGTGGGACGCCCATCAAGCATCGTGTACCGGCACCTTCTCAAAGATCATGGGACCTGAAATACAGGGGGCGTCCTCGAAGATATTAAATTATGGAGGTTAGTCGATAATTTTCCAGACTGTAACTAGATTAGTCTTTTCTTTTGCAACTGTGCCCGGGATTGTCTCACCACAAGTTTGATGATGAACCAGCAACAGATGATGAGTGATTTGGGGATTTTGTTCGCACCTTTCGCTCAAACAAGCATATGCAATGTTTTAAGAGTGATTTTTTTCTTGACACTTGCAGAGACACGAGGTGAAATCGTTAACCCAATGCTGACTCCGTACAAGATTGGCAATCCGAAATTGACGCCACGCAAAAAAGGCGGTGGCCTTCCTCTATCCTCGATCGTTCCGTTCTCCAGCCAAGAGCACGTACTAAGTGGCTCATTGAAGAATCCCACCACTCTCGCCTCCATTGAAAACCAGGTGTGGCCGAACCGAACACCGGTGAAGGGCGACGTCACGAATGTGAAGACTGATTCGAATAGTCCGATTGAGAGACACGTGTGGATGGGACTTAAGAGCAAAACGCCCGCAGCCGCGAAAGGCGCTGGCGGTTCAAGAGCCTCTGGGAAGACAGACCCGAGTGGAAAACGCACTAAACAGGGCGACAAAACCAATGTACCTCCACAAGTGAGCAATGAAACCAGCCCGAAACATGTCTGGCAGGGACTAAAAAGCCGAACTCCGAAAATCGTTGGTTCAAAGATAATAGACGTGACAGGACTGACTCAGTCAAGACTGGATACCTTCTTACGGTCTCCCAACAATCGAAAATTGTCGGTCACCACGACGCCGGGAGCCAAGAGCAGTGGAAATACTCGCCAGAAAATGTCCGCTGAAAAACTGGAACTGCGCAAATACCTTTTGCAGAGCAGCTCAGACGACGATGGCGACGTATTTGATCACCGGCCGATCACTGGAAGCGCCAAATGGACCTCGCCGACAGGAAAAATGTTTGAACCACCGAAATGCACGGATACAGCCAGCAAGGGTCAACCTGGAAAATTGCCGTCCAACAGTCCAATACCTACGTTCCACCTGTTGACCACATCGGCATTTTCAGATGGCGAACAACCAACCTGTTGCATCTCCACCAAGAAACAGCTGATAGAATTGGAGTTGCCGAAGCCATATTCTGCAATCGTCCTACCGTACGAGGAAAACATCGGCCAATTACCACTTACCGACAAGGAACAATCGGCAAGGGAAATGCCGGGGTCCACGCTCATTGGAAAAGTCACCATTCCCGACAATGGCTATCTGAGCACGGCCCCTAAGTTGCATCCATCTAGATGTGGCGGCGATGATAATCGAAATCCAGGCACAAGTCCTTCCATCCAACTGCCAATTTCCAGCTACAGCGCTACCCGTAAACTACCAAGTCCCTCTTTCTTCACCATCGACAGTTCGGATGACGAGGTCATTCCGCCCAGCCCCAAAGCCAAGCGGGCCTTGACTTATCAAAGGCAAAGAAGTAAACATAGAGGCGATGGACAGCCAGGCGTTGGGAACGACCGTGAAGTTGTGAAGAAAACAAGTGATTTCACGGTCGGACCAACCGCCTCCGTGACTAATCTGTCAAATGCCCCGCTGCACGATGATGACGATTCGAGAGAATGTCCAAATTGTGATATAAAAGTTGCTCTCGCCTCGATCAATCAGAATTTTGATCGATGCCTTAAATTTTAGACTTGGTACTTGAGTGGTTCTTGGAACAAGAATACTACCACCCACTGCAAGGAACCGCCGCCCTTCTTTTTTTAGCGTTGCCTCTGATAATTTTAAAATGTCTTGGACGACCTAGAGATATATATTTTTAAAGTTTACCACAAGATGTTCAATCAACGGTGGGCCTTTTTAACAAACATTTTATTTTTAAGTTTACCACATGCTGAACCTAATATATTTGTATGTGTTGTCTTGTAGTGTGGAATGAGTGTATTTAATGTTTGAATGAAACCGAAGAAATTTGCTCAGATAGTAGAGTCGCTTTTCTTGTTTTTCTGACACTTCAATGATTAATTTTATAAACGCTCAAATAAGGAATTTTTTGGCAATGACAAAAATATAGAATTAACTTTTTGTGCGAAAATATAAATTTTTTCCAATCAACTGTAGTTAACCGCACTACATGTGTTACGGCGCCTCATGGTGCTCAGTACCCCGGGGTCGAAATTTTCGAGAGCCCGCGCCGGGAATCGAACCCAGGACAGCCGAACCAAAGTCAGTCGCTAAACCTGGTGGCGCCACATACGAGCGTTGAGACAACCATCGAGATGGGCCAGCGTCTGGGGAGAGTCTCCAGTCTCCACTAAAGAAATAGACCAGTGTCTATGGAGAGTCGCGTCGACGTTTTTTTTCTTCTAGTCTTATCTGGTGGGAATTATTCCAGGGGCGTCTGCAGTCTGGTTTATCGATGCTTATCATTTAATTTATGATGAGGTAAGCATGTTGTCCGTATTCAAAAAGCTTTCAACACCCTCGATTCCAGATTTTCGTTCAAATACGTGCCCGCGTAGCCTGTTGAATCGTAGACCTGTAGAAATATAGAAGTCTGGTAAGCAGTTACGCAATGGTTCATGCTACTGACCCTTGAAAGGTTGGCTACGGGGTCAATGAGTGCTGTGGTTGCAAATAGGTCCAAAATGTCAATTCTTTACAGTTATATTGTTGGCGAGGCCTTACTGCACCTGGCCTGCCATCTAAGGACTTAACGCCAACACGTTGGCTTGGTATACTTCCATTTTGGTGTGGTCATCCACGGTCAATCAATGCCTATCCAAATTTCAAATTTGTAAAGGTCGAGTACTGTTTATTCCGCCTTTCTTTTTGAGGTTAGAAGACGAGCCTAATCTTTCGCCACAATTGGTGTCAATGGCCGATAAGTATTGTGGAATTAAGTACACCTCTGTGAACCTCCAATAATACAATGATTAAAACTTATACACAGGCAAAACTGTTTGAGTTTGATCCATAAACATCTTGACATAATTTACCAGTATTAGTTGAGCTTATTGGTAACCTGGAATCCAAGATCGTGACTACTCACTTTCCAAAGAGCGCCAACTTTTATCGTGTCGTCTGCGTTCACAAATACTAGAGTTTGCTCGATATGTTACATGCAGTGCATGCTCTGATAGTTTTGTTTTTCTCCATTTATTTCATTTGAAAAGAATATCTATCTCGATCATCGATGCATAGAAAATGGCTGGCGATTTGTACAGCCTGTTCGAATTCGATTACCTGGACAACATCTATCTTCCCATTCGTGCGACTGCTCGAGTTAAGGTTTGGACCAAAATTTCAGAATGAATAATGAAATTCATCATGATTTCGTAATGACAGTAAATCATTTGTTCCTATCACCAAAATTGAAACATTTTTTATAGGCTTTACATGTAACCAACTGGAATAATGTGATGTTTCTTAATTTGTTTTCAGTATACATGTTTTGATGTGTCCAGGTCCTTCCTTATTTTTGGGGCCAACAGCGGAAGCCTGTACTTCTTCCGACGTGATCCGCTTCAGTATGTTTGCGTCTTATCCAACAAGGTAAACATTTACTAGAGAATTGTTTCAAAAAAATGAAAAGCATTAGTCTACATAATAGAAAAATATTTGACCGTCCAGAATTTGGCGCTGGTCGCTTGCAGTTGCGATGGTAGCCATCGCGACAGCGGGCAGGAAAAGTGGCCCGATTGAGGCGTGTTGACTCCAAATTTTAAAAAATGTTGATGTCGAGGAGCTTTAGCGATAATTGTATAATAAGTAGTTCAAGTGTAGTTCAATCCATATGTACCTTTGCTGCGCACTCTCATTAGCTAGAAAGTTGCTGCGCTTGCATACTCGTGCAAATTTTAACCGTGACGAAATATTCGGATTATCTAGTGACTCATTTTCTTCTGTGTATTCATAGGAGGGATCAGTGTCCATGCTTGCTGTAGCACCTGGCGAAAAATGTCTGGCCTTTGTCACGAGGTACAGGGTATAATCAAGCAAGCTGGTATTTTTCTAGCCTGTATATTTAGCCGTTTTGATTGATCACTCCGCCACGCAATTTAAATATATATATTTTTTTACAGTAAAGGAAATTTAATTTTGCTGCAGCACAATGTCGGAGGCCTCAATGAGCGAACAAACCCTTCCCCTGCTGCTCCGCGTTACGCACAAGTCAAGCACGATTTTGGCGAAGCCATGGCGACGTCATTCCAGTGGGACTCTGCTGGCGACCGATTGTTTATTGGTGACAGCAAGGGGAAGGTTGTGTGCGTTAATGTGCGCTTAAAAAAGGTAAGTTGGAGTGTTTATGCGCATTTGGGGCAAGGAAGATCGGTATTATACGAGATCTATAAATAATTCTTGCCATATACGACAAGTACGACAAGTACGACTCGTCGTAGCCCAGTTGGTTTAGCGACTGACTGGTTTCGGCGGTCCCGGGTTCGATTCCCTGCGCGGGCTCTCGAAAATTTTGATCCCGGGGTACTGGACGTGCCCCTTGCATAGTGCCTAAGCACCATGAGGGTTACAGAACGCCAGTAATGCGGTTGACTACAGTTGATTGGAAACAAAAAATAAGAAAAAATCATCGTTCTCGTCACCGCTTATTGTATTCTCGTTCAGAGACACACTCATGTGTAAGTTAATCTTTCCACCGGTGATTTTATATTTAATTTTTGTTGTATGTAACATTGTTGAGTCAGCCACGCTAGTTTTATCTTAATGGTCAGTTTAAATATTCTTCACTAACCAGAGTTCACGATAAAATAAATGAGGTGACTATTTGTAGCTTTTATTCTGTTGTGATATTATTGTAACTTATAATTGCTTTTTCTTTGACTTGTTCTTGTTGTTTTCTTGTCCAGTCGCAGCCGTTTTTCAGAATCAAGACATCGTTGGTCGTCGTCCTGGACTCGCCGATATTTCAAATGGATTTTTGTCAAGAACGCCTGCTGATATCCACGCAGACAGGCTGCTATTACTGTGATACAACCAAAGAGCAATACTCTCAGATTGGTAGCAAGCCAAGGTAAGTCATATCAGGGTAGAGAAGAAAAGTGAATTTTATTTGGTGATTTTTTTAGTCACTATTTGTCTAATGGAACATTCTTTTTATTTTTTAAGGATTGGCGATTTTGGTGCCTGCTTTTACAATAATTCACAACAATCAACTCCAACCATTTATGCAGCGAGGCCTGGGTCTAGATTTTGGGAGGTGCGTCATTTTTTTAGTATATTTTGCACGAAGTATCTGCCATTATCCATTCGCTGTGTGATGTTTGATGTTAGGAGATTTTGAGTGTTTCCAGCAGGCTGACTGGTTAATTTTTTGTTCATTTCGTGCGTGTCTGTTTGTCTTGCAGGCCGATTTTGATGGGAATGTCCTATGCACCCACCAATTTAAGAATGCACTTGCCACACCCCCAGTACCATACGTGTCCATTAGGTTAGCACGTTCGACAATGTTTTCTTTCTGTAACCAGATGCACTTTGACTGAATGTTGTGTTTACTTTGTATAATATGTACGACTCGTCATAGCGCAGTTGGTTTAGCGACTGACTGTGGTTCGGCGGTCGCGGGCTCTCGATTATTCGATCCCGGGGTACTGGTGAAAATGTCCCCCTCACGTAGGGGTACAGAAACTCCTGTTGTGAACTTCACTCAGTCACGAGTTCACGGTTCACGGTTCACGAGTCACTGAAGTGTATACACTTCAGTGAATTTAAAAAAATATATATACAATATATAAGTTAGGATTAGAAAATTATTAACATTTCTGGAAAATGGAAAATGAATTGAGGTTTCAATTTAATTGCGTAGGGTTCAACCCCTAATGACATATCTCATTTTTTCCTTTAGGGAACAATTTTGCCCACCGGATGTCAAAACCAAGTTTCAACCTCAGGCATTAAATTTTCAGAAGGTTACAGTGATTGGGTAATTACTGTACAGAATGCGTTTCTTAATATATCTCCGGAATTTTTTTTTTCTTGAGCTGTTTTTTCACAAATTGTCACACACTATTCACCAGCGATGGGTTCAATTGTAATTTGTTATAAGATTTTATCTGAATACATTTCTACTTTTGCTTTTACAAATTGCAACAAAAATGTAGATTGTTGGCAAATTGCTGAAAAAATTATATTTTTTCTAAAATGATAATTTAAAAAAATCATAATTATAGCAAACCCTGTGCTAGGATTCACACCTCACGCCTGTACTTTGATTCAGTACAAATTCAGGCACCGATTTCAGCGCTTACTTGCGACTCCCTCTGCGACTAGATTCTCTTTCGAATTAGATTTACTAAAGTAAGGTTGGAGGGCACAACCTTACTTTAGTAAATCTAATGGAATTACTTATATAACATTTTTGATAGTGTTTTCGTATTTTCAGTGAACGATTTCTGTACACGTCGACCAAAGAGAAACTGCTCGTGTTCGATCCCGTGATGATGGGTGTGCTGCTGTGGAGTACCCACTCACACGACGTCCTCCTGTGCAAGGTGCACGCCACCCACTTGTATCTGTGGGACGGCGACGGCAGAATGCGCCACCTGCAGTTGGCCAAGGTTGAAGAGGGCATCGAGATCCTGTTGACACGCGCCCTTTGGTCACTGCCGCTCAACCCGACGCCGCTGGTGTTGGCCGCCGAGTTGTGTCGGTTCTATCGCCCGTCCATCACCAGGGCGTCAGCGCGCACTCTCCTACCTCGGACTAAACTGGAGGAATTCGGATCCAATTTACGAAGCATAGGCGAAACAGACTTGGCAAAGTAATTACATTTTTTAGCGTTCAATTTTATATTATTTCGTCAAAAAAGTAGACGATGGTTCTTCATGTGGTTGAATTGGCTATCTTTATGCTAAGAAAGTGGCCTTATATGACCCAATATGTCATTACAATTGATAATCTGCAGTATTTCTGGACATTGCATTCGATAAACAAATTTTAATTTGTTTGTGCGTGGTGGGGTGGAGTTTCCCCTACGTTGCCAAAGATGTAATTAAGATAACCCCCGATATTTACAAAAATCTTCACCTTGCAAAATTATTTTTGATTGGCGAAAACAAACTTATTCGTTACAGCTACATAGCCGAGTTAGCCGAAAATGTGGAGGAGCCATCAAGTCCACCCCAGTGTTCGGCCAGTGAGATGACCGCCGATTCGTCCAATTCCAACTACGTCATCGAGTCAGGAATCTACATCGTGAATCGCCCGGATCGAGATTCGCCGACAGTCGTCTCCAAAACCACCAGACCGAAACGTGCGACGTTGAAACGGGGGGCGAACGGCCATGAGTCGAAACCTGACGCACCCGACAGCGTGGCACCGTCTGGAGGCGGCGATGACTGTCTCCAGGGACCACGCGAAGAGGTGGCGTCCACCAAGAAGCGTAATCGTACGTTGGATCGTGATGTCGCGGCACCGCCGTCAGCTGTCACGAGCAGCGGTGACGGTCGTGGCAATCGTCACTCTACTTCCCCCCAATATCACTTGGACTCTATCAATATGCTGGAGGACGTGTACAATTGTTCGCCGATGACTCTCTCACTAGTCGAGCCGTACGTGTGGCCTGGCGCCCTTTTCGATATCGATCCCAGTGTTGGTTACGCTGCGTTGACCTCTGCTTTGAAGCCGGGTGCAGCGTTTGGTGACTTAAAAAATAGGTAGTGATTTTTGCCCACTGTCGTGAGCGGTACTTTATTCTTTTATCTTAAGCGTCGGAGATTGGATTTTGTCTCTTCGTGTCAGAATGCTGAGACATTCAATAAAATGGTTCTCTAAAAGTGATTGAATGGGGTTCGACTTCTGCTTGGGTTAAAAATAGAAATATTGCGTTACCTTTTCAGCATATCGTCCAAGTATGGCTCCGGCAAACAGCACCTCAAGAATACGATTGGAGTTTTGGGCGTTCACATCAAAGCTTTGGGCACAGACGATTCGCCTGAACCATTCGATGTTCCACTAGATCAGGGAATTATAGAATCATCGACTGTTGATGAACACAGTCAGTTTGAAGGCAAGTTCTTTCTCTTATCAGTTTTTTCAAGACTTGCCATTTGTGTACCTAAAACCGTACACATTTGATTTTCTAAAAAGAATTATTGATGTCTTATCACAAATTACAATTTTAAATATTTTTTCAAAAATTTGTTTTTAAACCATGCATATTATTAGAGAGCCATTTCATTTTTCTAATTTTTGTCTACACCCATAGGTGACCACAGGGGTGAGGACATTATTTTCGCCCCTAAAATGAAGACTGCAAAATCTGCGAAATCTGCTAAGATCTACGGCCGTCTGAGCCCTATTGACACGACGGCCTTGCTCGCCTGTACTGAGCAGACGTGGCAAGCTGTGCACGACCACCGCGTCCTGTGCAACGTTGTAAAGCTGAAGGTGGCGCTGGAGACGTGGGTTGAATCGCTGATTGCCACGCAAGAGTCTACCTACCGCGCCATGCCATTTTCCGCCTGTCCCACTTGTAACGACAATTATTGCTCACCAACGCTAGCTATATCCAAATTAAAGGCGTCGAGATCTTGCGACTCCTTTCCCAATCTTGAAAGCGCCGAAAAATCTTCCGAAAAAATTGTAAACGTCCAAGCCATTGTGAAAGACGACAATCAAACGAGTCGGTTAAGTTCGCGAACAAATCAAGATTCCAATTTCACATCCCAGATGTCATGTCGCAGCAGTAGATATGTTCGTAGTGGTTCTGTGGATTCGGTGATTGCAACTGCAACCGTCGCGGATTCGAACCCACCATTTGATCGTTTATTACAGTTGAAACATTGTCACGAAACAGGGGTTGCCATTCTGGACGTAGAAAAATCGAATCACAAGGCTAAAGGTATTCGAAGATTATCTTTGGATTCTTTGCTATTCAGGGGATCGTCTCCCAACTTGGAAGGACTATCACAAGGGAAATATCTGTCGTCTCCCAACTTATCTTTCAGTGACGCCATCGTTTGTACTCGCAACATCGCTGAACACTCAAATCGGTCGGTCCAGGAATCACAGAGTGGTGCTGATGCTGTTAAAGGTAGCTCCGCAACTAGTTTGACCAAGATTAATGAGCAGGCAAGTTCGACCGATTCAAACTCTGGGTCTGATCCTTCTGTGTATCCTGTCAAACAACTGTGGTCATCGATTCCCAGCGGCACTGGTACAACGAGTGGGCCAAAGCATGAGTCGCACGGTGTTGAAAGTAGATCGGTGGATTGTATGTCCAATCATGAGGCAACTACCACTGCCACCCTCGAATCCAACTCTGCCCCACCAACAGATACCAATTGGTCGACGACGGAGGCATTTTTTGTCACCAATGCCATTAAGAGTCTTTCGGCGGACTGTTTGGTTGATCAGAAAATGGCGGACACCATCACCAGAGAGTCCAACCTAGCCGAGAGCGATGAAAAACAAAAAACCTGTTCCTCTCCGGATATCGCCACGTTGGACGACTGGCTGCTGCGTCAGGATGAGTGCATGCAGCCTTTTGATGGCAGCCCGGTGCTCATCGAGAGCGTGCCCGCCGACAGGTGCTGGCGGTGTTTTCCCCAGTTCTTTTTGGTCGACCCCTGGCGCCTGAACCACGTTAACCGGGTGAGGGCTAGCCAACTGGCCACCATGTGTGTCAAGCGCAAAGTGTTCGGCCGGATCGCGTCATATTGCGGGCGGAGCGTGTCGTCGTCACCGCAGTGGACGAACGCCCAGTTAGATCGCCCCCCAGTCTCTGTCGACGACCACGCTCGGTCCATCTTCGTGCGTCAGTTTTTCCACCTGCTCAAACCCCAGGCAGTATTCAACGAGCTCAGCGCGGAGGACTCTACTTTCTGGACGTGGCACGCTGTGCTCAGCGGGCTGTTGGCCCACTTTCGGCACGAGTTGCCCCTGGCCGCTTCGACTGACAAGCAGCTGCAACTGCTCAAGTCGTTTCTCGTGGCAGCCAGGTAACTAGGCATTCTGTCTTACTAGCAACAATTTCTATATTCTAGTGTCTCGATATAATTTACTGACTTGATCTAGCCCCTTTGGTGCCAAAATACTGACTCCTTGGATAATTTCTGTGTCATTAAGTGACCGCATTATTAAACGAAATTTGCGAGCTCCGTTCAAAACTTTCTGCATACGAGATTGTTTTAAATAATAATTAGTGATATTTCTGTCAATATTTTCTTAAGGAGCCGCCCAAAGGATCTTCCTTTTATTGTCGAGAATGTATTTAGATCCTTCGAATCGGTCACTCATCGTGACGTCCTGTACCTGAGTTTGATTAGGAAAGACGCAGTTGAGGGCGATTTGTTTCTAAAGCTCTTGGACAGAGTCTGCGCACCTGCTTTTGTCGAAGCTACCAAGTCTATAGAAGTTCCGGGCGGTCGCGACGTAGATGCCAACATACTGTGAGTCAAATTGAGTGGCGCCTTTCAGAAGTCTGGCTAAAATCGTTTTCACGTCCATTTCTTGATGTGATCATTCATTTTCAGACTCTGCGTCGAAGAAATATGCAAAGATGCTGTGGTGCACTTGGCCCTGGTAAAAGCCATTTTGAAGCCTGCTCTGCGTCTACCTCAGTCGGACATCAAATGCAATTGCGGCAACCTCAAGTAGGACATGTCAGATGACCTTTTGTTCTTGTTGTGTTTTATTTGTATTCTGAAAATCTCAAAAACGCAGGTTTTCTGGCGTTCATAATCCAATATGAGGAGCCGCACACGATAAATTTTGAACATATTACAATTACAATTACAATATGTACCCACAAGCAGCCCCCAAGAGAGGGGCCTATGGCGGGGGTCGAACGACCA
>JAQGBY010001161.1:0-31964 GCA_034698785.1 Mycogona germanica
CTGTACCATGTACCCTGTACCATGTACCCTGTACCATGTACCCTGTACCATGTACCCTGTACCATGTACCCTGTACCCTGTCTTTTAAAACTTGTGAAGATAAACTTTTTTTAAGCCGTTCGTAAGTAAACGTGGAAATAGACAGGTTGTAACTTAGGATTATAATATACTCTGTATAAAGCTGATCTAGAAAGTAAGTACCGTTTGGGTGTTAAAAAATATTAGCAATTTGTTGCCGTCTTCATTTAATTACAGAAACATCTACACACCTTAAACTACTTTTCGACGTATTCACCATATGAATTAAGGCATGTGTCATATCTTGGTACTAATCGCAAGATATCCCCTTCGTAGAATTCGTCAGCCAGCGACCTGAATCAGTTCTATGTAGATTACAATATTGGGTTCAATCTGATATTTCAAGGCTTCCTTTCTTATTTGTATTCAATATTTTAACCTATCCAAGTTATACGCTTGGTTAAAAAGTTCAACGTTGTTTTTGTTTCCGAAAGCCGCCGGGGTTCACTTTTGCAACAACGGAATTCAAATACATGTAAATATGGGGACTTGCAGCGGTTCTAGTAGAGATCACGTCTCGAACCCTTCCAGTGTCACCTGCAGAGTCTCTATTGTCGTTTCTGGGGCGTTGGCTGGTTTAGCGCAACGCCACCAACGTTTTGTCTTCCCCCTCTAACCCCGATCCCTCTATCCAATGCAAAGAATGCCTGGAGTTCACATGTGTCAGAACTCCGGCACGCACGCCTAAATACCGCGCGCGTGTCTCTTTTGTCTTCTCTGTCACCCCCCGTGGCATCCGATTTGCGTGGCCACCAGCTCTCTTTTCTCACGCACCCCAGTCTTCCCCGCTAATAACGGAATTCCCGTTTCTCATGAGATCTGATCGCATTGTGAAGGAAGGAGTTGAGATCGCTGTTCGCACGGTACAGTCATTTAAAATAAGAAAAATTGACCAAATTGTCCTTGTCCAATTTCAATCCGGTTTGAAAAATGCATTGCGAATGTTTATTTTTCTGACGGAAGGTCAAGAGTTTATTTTGTATTTGACATCTATGCTCAATGTTCGTCTGTGTTCAAGTATATGTTCATGTTCTGGGTTTCGAACCTGAAAACCGAACTTGTTCAAACGCTTTCTTTTAGTTCCGTGTCATTACTATTTCTATTTTTAGAACATAATTCAACATAATCAGAAAAAAGGAAGGAGTTTAGATCGCTGTTTGCACAGTACAATCATCTAAAATAAGACAAATTGACCAATGACGGTCCTTGTCCAATTTCAATCCGGATTGTAGAATGCATTGCGAATGTTTTTTTTCTTCTGTTGGAAGGTTGATGAGCTGGTCAAGAGTTTATTTTGGCTTTGACATCTATGCTCATGTTTGTCTGTGTCCAAGTATATGTTCGTGTTCTGGGTTTTGAACCTGAAAACCGAACTTGTTCAATCGCTTTCTTTTAGTTCCGTGTCATTACTATTTTTATTTTTAGAACATAATTCCCCGAAAAGTGGCTGGCTTTGATACGATGGGGAACGGAGGAGAATTTGGCGTTAAGAGAGCCGCGGAATTTGTGATTATTGTTGGCGGCGTTGTGTTGACGTTGTTGACGTTAGCACGTTTCCTGGAATTTTTGTTTCTGGGGCCACGAGGTTGGCGTTATTTGGTTGTTCGGCTTTTGATGGGTTGCAACAGGAAAAATGGCTCTGTTCGTTGACAATGGTCATACACCTCATCTAGATAGAAAATATCGTAATAGGTACAATGAGATTTCAATAATTTTTTACATGTAAGTTATAGTTTTGTTTATGTGCTCAAGATGGATACCACAAGATGGACGGCAGATCATTGGAGGATATATGATGGAATATTTTCAAAATCTTCAAAAAAGGATTTATTTTGACAAAAGCAAGCTGCAGGTCGATTTGTAGTTGTTCCCAGCAGCTCGTCTTGATCACAGGAAGTCCAATTTTTTTTGAACGCAAGTACATTATTTGTCGTTGATCTATTGAACTGTGTTTCACAATCCAGTTTACTGACGTTCGCCATTCCGTGAAGTCTGTATCCAGGGGACAGAACAGACTCGTTTCGCGAAGAGAGAGGAGGGGATCCGAACTTGCCTGTAGATATCCGAGTAAGAGAAAAAAATAAACCCGCCGTATGAATTATAGACAAAAGATTTGCTGCGCGCCTGGCGAAACTTCTCCCGATAGTTGATTATTTCAAAAGTCGGCGAGTCTTCGTCTCTCTTGCGAGCAATCCCATAAATACAACTTTCTACGCATAGCGTTTCTCATGTTGAACCTTAATATTCTGTTCGCCCTTAATTTGGCGTACAGGCAACGACCAAAAATTCTGTGTCTGGAAACCCAACCAGACAACTCCAATGATTCCTGAGACCTAATACATCACGCTCATCTTTGTTGCATTTCTCCAAAAAAACGAGGTGTTACTTGTCAGGGCTGCGTCTAGGGATCGCAAAAATACAACTTCCTAATTTAAGATTATGAATATCGTCCTGAGACGTTTGGCAAAGTTGGTTTTTAAGTTCTACTTTATCTTAATTTTTCAACAACTACTACTTACTTACTAGATCAAATTTTAGGTTGTCGAATCGCTTCTCGTCGAGTCAAGTTCGAAGAAGGCGACATCTAGCGTTCATCAACACTTTTAGCTTGACTCATATCCAGTAACAGTTGGAACATCTTAACGGTCCGAATTCCGGGAGAAGAATAAGGCAATAAGATATTTGCTCCCGGCTGTCGTCGTATTCATTAGTTAGTAGTAATGTTTATGTTTTGTGAACGTCATGGGGTCGCCGATCCTATAATGTTTATTTTTTATACTTTTGCTTAAAGTGCACACTTCAGTTGTTAGAAGAGGTCTGAGGTGGCGACCCATTATAGCCGCGTTCTGCGAAACTTTCATTCTGCCCTCTTCCACTTTCAATATTTCACTTTATTTTTTCCCCTTTCTATTTCATTCCCAATCTCAGACCCGTTGATGTAAGTCCCGTTACTGCCCAACTGCGGGCAAAGGGGGACCGGCATCGGTCTCCGCCAAATGGCCCGCGGGCCGCAGTTGTACGGTCCAAATGTGTTTAAAAAAATTAAATAATATGCGTATAATGTGTATGCGTCTTGGCGTTTACGTGTCTTTTGATTTACATTTTTATTTCAGTTTATAGGCAATTAATAGCATCCGTGTGTATCATAATATTTGTAACAAGTATCGAATTCTTTGACATTTTCAAAACCTATCGATATGTTTTCTTTGTTTTAATTTTTCAAATCAACTTTCCTTTTAATATAATAAATTGTATTGTTTCAAATTAAAATACAAATTTCGTCGTAGCCGTTGGAATTTTGGGTTATAGTTGAGGCCCATCTTTAATGGATGTTGCCACACCTCCAATCGCGTTGTACAGGCGATCGCCATTGTCACCGAGCAGCCCAAGACGGCGAATGGAAATTGTGTTGAGGACCGAAAAGCGTATAATTTATATCTGCTCGAAATCTTGCCGCCGCCTGAGAAATTACATCCTCATTGGACCCAACGTGCACAACCGAGGTACACTAACCTGGGATATCCAATCCCAGACGTCTAACCGCAGTAGTGCAGTGTTCCAATGCGGAACGGCTAGTCTCAAGAGGTTATGTATAAAGGACCGAAAAATACCGTATTTCCTATATGCCCTTTCAAGTAATGCTCGCAGCTGCCTTCGGTTCTATTTTCTTGTCTATTTTATTTCCAGAACAGTTTGCCTTCTCTCTATTTTTTTTTCCTTTTTTACTCCGCGAGCGCCGAACATTATTTTTGCGTTTTATTTTGACAAACTAAATGAAAACGAAGTACACTGGGGCAAACTTCGTCTCCCTGTGTAGTCGCCTTCGATGGGCTGTCGGACGACTATGTACTCTGAAGACCATCTCTTCAAAACTGAGCCCAGTTTGTCTCAATTGTACATGTAATACAGGTCTAGCCATGCATCTAAGATTTAAATATTTCACCCATTTATGTATAACAGTTGCGAATAACTGTTAGTGACGTTACCTTGATGTATCCATCTGAGAGAGGAAAGCTAGAAATAAAACCAATCACTTGTTCTAAAATTAATTGTTGCTTTATCTTGGATTTCAAAACCTATATATTGTGGAAAGAAGCAAAAATCTGAGTAAATCCTACTATTACAATTTATTTCGATTTGTTTGCAATGAGTGGTTAGTGGGTTCGAGACACTCGACAGGAGATTCTGGAGACAGGAGAGGGACAGGGTGGTCCATCTTGGTGGACTCGGTGGTCTCTGGAGCGTTTGTGAACGTGCGTTTGGGGGTTGGAACGCGACTTCATTTTCTTTTTCGTTCCGCTGTTTCTGTTCTTTATTTCGGTTACTGCCGCTCGGTCGTCTCCTTTATGCGAGACTGGCCAGTTGATTGCGACCAGTTGGCGCACACGAAAATTGGAAGAGAATGTGTTGACTTTTTTATTCTTCTCCTTCGACTTCCCTCTCTCTCTCTCTCTCTCTTTGGTCTCCATTGTCGTGTCCGAGTAAATGTGTCGTGGCGAAGGAGGTGATGTCCCTGCAGATGTCCAGAGTGAAGATGGGTTTTGCGATTTAAATACAATTGTATTTTTTATGTAATCTTTCATATATTTTTCGTTGGTTGTCAGGACATTTTCTTCTAATCAAGTTTTTCAGAAAAAATATTTAATTTGAGTTGAAAAAGTTTACAAAATGTTGATACCGTCAAGTTTAAAAAATAATTAGTTTGACGAATGGTTACTTTGCTCTTCTACTACAGACTGTATTTTATTTACCCGGCTTTCCACGAAAGTCCACGTCATGTCAGCGAAATGTTTTCCAACAATTTGAAAATCCCTATCCCTCACGTGCCATAACAACACTGACTTTTAATTTATTTTATAGTTTTTTCAAACACTTAAAAATTTAAATATCCAATCTGTTTAAAATAAAAAAGCATTATATTTCGAATTTGTTCAAAGCTGTCTACGTTGGAAATTACAAATGGAAAATACGAATTACGAATACGAAATTACAAATGGAAAATATGGAAATATGACTGGCAGCATTGGTAGTATGTGATAGCGCCATCGCCATTTTGGAGAAGTGGAGACGCCATATTTAAATTTTATAGCGAAACGTTTTTTTATTAAATCTTTAAGTAGTTAGTTCATTTCTTGAGAAATACGCAAAATTGAGATCTGAGAAAACTTGCGCTCGATTACAAATTTGTGGAACTCACTAAAGCTTAACTTTTATTTTATTTCGTCAAGCCGTTCGTAAGTAAACGTGGAAACAGACAGATTGAAACTTAGGATTACAGTATGGATTAAATCGCATACATTCTTCGTGACCACTTCGAATTTAAAATAAATATTAGTAAATGTATTACGAATATTACATTTCACCAGCATCTACTGGTATTTTGTTTCTATTCAGACTTTGAACGCACCTCTACGAAAGTACAATTATTATTTAAACACTTGTGTATAGGAAAAATAGTAAGTAGTCGAGATATTAATTACAACATCTCGGAATCGGAATTAAATATTTCGGTCGTTCAATTTCAAAATAAAATTAATAAAATATGTAATATAATTTTTAAAAGGATTTTTTTAATAATGTAACTTATAACGTTCTAATGTGTCTTAATGCGTGTTGTTAAAATGGTCTAAATCAAATGTCTAATAGCCGCTCCTTATTTTTCCTGGCGATCTTGTGACTATAAATAGCGTTACTGCGTCCGGCGGTGCGGGGTCACAGGGCCGCGGGGTTCGAATACGTTTGTCATTCACCCTTTGGCGATAAACGGGTGTGACAGTGGTGCTTTAAGGTTTCTGAATCGCCTTACAAAAAAAATACAACTATAAAGCGGTAGTCGCTTACCATCCTAGGACCCTCGCCTAAACTAACCAAATAGCCTGACATGTTTTTTGGGGGAATATCCACTTTCGAATTAAAATAATGTTTCCTGCCATGTCGAATAAGCTGTATGGCATAGCAACCATTTTTTATTTCAGTGAAATATCTTCATTCTTAAATGACAAAACTAAATTCAAAACATTTGTCATGATTGGAATGATACATGACATAACGACAGAGACAGGCTCTTCGTACTTTGAATGAATTGGATAATTTTTCGCATGATAGCAGATATCCTGCAACAACAATTAAATTTAAATCCTGCTGGAGATCCATCATCAGGAAAACATGATGGGCCTACTCTGACAATCGGGTTTGTACTCCTCTGCCCAATGACCAAACCGGTTGCTAACCTCATGAAATTGTTGCGATGGTTCCTAGTTGATTGGTGGTCTTAGGAGAATGTGGCCGATCGTCGGACAGTCGACGCTTTCGTTTCTCGGCCAGGAGCAGCGAGGTTGTTTGATGCGGCATCGATCGAGCGAAGCATCTTTGCCACGTTATCGAAAAGCTATCGATTCCGCTTTTGTGTTTTGCGCCCACCAATAATATGCCAGTTAGGGTTGCGCCGCACCGCTATTGGACGTAAATCGTGGATTACCATAAACAACGTTGATCACTTCCATTCGATCTCGATATCGTCCCCCACCCCACCCACATCCTCCACCTCAATTCACTCGTAGCATTTATTCCCCCCACACCTAGAAGCCCACTTCTTCCTCCACCCCCCACAATTTCCATCCTAATGCACCATCTATATAGTGTTGATCCAATTTTTGCTCCATTTCCGCTCTCCGCTCGCTTTCTAGAGTCAGGTGGCACTCTATAGTTGCCCATATGTAGACGATATACTGTACACCAGTGAGGTGTCTGTTGTCTATGTGGTTGTACGCCATGTGTTCGAAAATCCTCTTTGCATATCGGAGCTATGAATCAGGTTGTGATTTTTATGGAAGAATCAGTGGAGATCAGACATTAGTTTACAATAAAAAAATTAATTCAATTTATGATACGAATTTACTTATTTTTCATAAAAACGTCTCAGTATATGCCCCAATGAAACGTTTTTGTCTAAGCCGTATGGATTCAATGGGAAACCTAAATATTCACTAAGAAATTTTTTCCTAGTAAAACACGTATGTGAGTTTAAAATCTCGTGTCAATTGAAAATCTTTTTTTTTCAAATGTGCTTGTTGGGACCAAATAAAATCCCTGGCACAGAGAGCCCTAGATCCCAAGCATAGAATTATTCATTTTGTGCCTAACTTGACTACAAGCTAATGTGATCTGTCATTCTGATCACGTTGTCTTTTTTAGTCTATCTAGAGCAATGATTTTTAATTTTATATTTTCATTATGCTTCCAATATTTGTTCAAAATTATTAGTCTATGCAGCTCTACAGCTGCTAAATCGTTATTTTTGCCATTTACAGAAGTCAACTGGACATAATATAATGAATTAAAGCTGAACTGAGATTTTTAGAACTCCCGTCTCCTTCATCTTCGCATTTCTCAACAAAGAAAATATTATATTACTTTGGAATCTTACGCAGTGGTCAGCTTCGATGACGAATTCATCGCATAGGTTGTCGACTGTATTGATTTAATGGATCATTCGTGGATCAAAGCACATCGATGTACTGGATTTCCCTTCTCGCAACTTTAAAACTCCAAGCAGTCAATTTTAGTCCTTGGTCGCACTCCAAGTAACACGTACGCGGCTTCTGCCTAAGCAATACAATCACTTTGCGGACAGGCTCTTGACGGGGTACCCTGCGGTGCATCCAGCATCTCCTTCCTCTCCCTTTCTCTCCGCATACAATTACCGTCGCTCTATCTGCCCGCCATCTCTCATTCTTAGGCGTAGGCATCTTGAGACGCAACCTTGCGCATCTTCGCGAGCGAGAGTTCCGTCCACCCTCTTGAGGCCCCGTGACCACCTGTATAAGTACTGTACTAAGCCGTACATCGAACCCTACTTCTCCAGGGTTTGCGTACACGGAACTAAAACTTCCCGGTCGCTTTGGTCTTTTTTATGAATTACCAATTTGTGAGATAGGTAGTGGCGGCGGGGCGAACACAATTTATATTTTCGGATTCATCCGTTGTTGGTGAGTTGAATTATTTATTCAGACCCCCCCCTCCAGAAAAAGTGTCCCGATTAGGCGAGGGCCTTAGAAGGATATGTAGGCGTCTCGTATACGTCATCTATAGTCGGCCGACGTTGGTCCCTATCTGACTGTTTTCCTGGATGCAGCCCCGATCTTGCCAGCAGATCTGAAACTCGGAGAGATGAATCGTCGCAGCTGAATCGTCGAAGGTGCGCCACCTTGTGGCCTGGTCAGATTAATGGTACTGTAGCAGTATTTGATACTATTTAGCTGAGCAAGTTTCGTCTAAAAAGTTCGTCGTTTTCTCAAAGTATTTAAAAAAGAACTAAATAGTGAATAGCCGCTTTTTAAAAGTTGTCTCATAGAAGATATTTTGCCTTGCTTCTGGAATGCTCTGTGAATTTATTTGTTTCGCTAGGTGGCGCCATATCGCTTAAATTGTAGTTTCCAAGGATCGGGAAGTGGTGTTAACAAGTTTTGCCATTCACCTAGGCATGAGAAGTCACCTTGCTTTCAGATTGGTTCACTCGAACCGAACCAAGCTGAACCAAACGATCTCGTTTAAGTTCGTTAGTTGTAAGTCTCGGTGTACTTCTGCACTTTTATAATGACCTCCTTTAAATTTAGTATCCCATAGTAACTTACTGTAATTTTTTACTGGATGATTTTCGCGAACTATTGAATATTGTGAGACCAACTGTAGCTAATTTATACAACAGAATACAGAATGAGATGTTCGGTGGAATATCTATGTAGTTTCTTTCCATTAAAATCCATCTTTGACACTAAAGGACGTTTCAGAGCATTGTCATTTGGTAAAAGACAAAAAATGCCACCTGTGGAATTACAATATGGACGAGGGTGTATATCTGGATGTACTACATCATGTATAATTAGATTTCATTGCTCTTAATTAAAATATAATTTTAATATGTCTATGTTTATTTTCTACCGTTTTGTACTCAAGTCCAGAGACACACCTTCGTCAATGTATTGTTATTTGAGTCCACTGAAATCTTAAGTTTTGTTAGTTGCTCGCTGGTTTCGTCAAGATCTTGGGAGATAACGTGGTGGTGAGACCGATGAACTTCAGATTTCGGCCTCAGGGGGACGCAGCCCCACTAGAGATGACGACAAACCCGTTAAACATTTTCCACGTGATGACTTGGCGCCTTCGCATTACCTGTATAACTTTCACTGCAATTTACTAGCAATTTCAAAGACGTTGGCCACTTTAAAAAAGGTTGTTCAGCATTATAGCGGGACGACACCGAACCCCATAGATCTGTTTAAGAAATTTTTATTGGTGGTGGGGGGGGGGGGGAAGGGGGATGAGTCAGGAATGACCCTCGCTGAAGAGGACCGTCTCTGTTAGGTCCGCGTCAATGCAAAAGCGACAGATACGTTTTGGGGCATGTGGTGCTGCCTGCGGCTGTGGTGGGCCGAAAGGCGTCATAGTCAGAGGATCTCTCGCAGACAGCCCGGTTGCCAAACAGGTCACACACGCCGCAAATCGCATTAAAGATGCTGGCGTTTTCTCACTGGTTGCGTATATATATATATATTATATATGGGCGCTTCGCTTCAACGCTAGTTGGAACCCATTTTCCTCTGTTTGGGCAGGTCGGCGGCAGTTGGAAATTATCGTCACTAGTAACGCTTTAACCGAAAAATATGGCGGATAGTTTTAAACTACACGTCGTGGTAGTGGAATTGAATGGTGATAAGACGGGCGCAGGTTCAATTCCCGGTTGAGGGTATCGTTTATCCGATTCCGAGGTATTGGTGACGACATGTGTCCACTTCTCTGAGATATTTGTAAAGGAGGTCCACCAGCGTGTTCGCCCTAAAATCCCCCAATAGGCGACCTGATAAGATCCCTACCAGGCACCTGGTACCAGGCACGGGTCCCACGGCTTTACTTCCATTCCGAAGGAAGGCGTGCGTAAGAATTTCTCTCGCCCGAAAAATTCCAGAGGTCTCGGTCGGGAATCGAACCCGCGATTACGGGAATAACAGCTCGACGCGCTAACCATTACACCACCGAGAGCCCCCCCCCCATTTGCCCATATGCCAACGGAATTCATAGCATACTTCCGGTTGGAGCAAGCTCCAATCCATAAGCGTACGTTTCTTTACCATCTTGCATTTCATGAACAACTGATCGCCACTAGAGGGCACCACAGTACTTTTAATACCTAGAGACCATAGAGAGAGAGCTGCTGTCTGCCACAGACGCGCCACCAGCGCACATCAAGGCACATTTAGAACGATAGACGACGATGTTCTACAGCGAAAGACTGCACGGGTTTTCTACATTCCCATGCATACCAAATTGCTGTTCGTGTCTCCCCTTTTTTCTATTTTTTTTTCGCCTCCCATTCTTTTTTTTTTTTTTGGCTTTCTTCTATTTTTTGTCAAATAACGTGGTGTGTGGTAGCAAGTGAGTCGTGCCTGTATGAAAAACGAATTCTTCTGATAATTTATATCCGCCTGAAACCCTTCCGCGTATTCCAGTGTTCATCGATGCGTGCAATACTATAGGAGGACATGATCATACCGCGATTCGCAATTCGTTTTTTGAATTTAGGGGCTTAGGCGTTGAATCCATTCTTTGGCCTGCGGCTCAGCGTGATACGCGATTTAATCGTCGTCGCTGTGATTTGGCAAATGAAGACCAATCATAATCACATGCGTCTATGATGAACTCCTATATCGTAGATTAAAATGCCCTTAATTATTGAAACAAGACATAACCAAAATCTACGTGATTGTCATCTATGAACTCTGGTGGCGCTCCAGAGTTGATTCATGGCTGAAAACTATCTATATGTTTGTTATTTTTCAACTATCACTCATTAAGAGTAACCATAGTCTAGTTTCTAATCTACTTGTAGATTATATCACCTCCATCAGTGAAAGTTGTCACCTTTTATTTTATTACAATTTCTGAAACTAACCTGCATATTTCTCAATACAAATGGAGTTAGTAATATAAAAAATTGATCAACGGATGAACCAGATTACTTTCGAGTTTGAGTCAGACCTACCAGGGGCTCATCTTTTAATCTACAGGTATTTCCCAGTTTCCAAGGTGGTATCGATCAGCGTGAAAAACCACATTTCCTTCCAATGGAAACGTGTCGGTGGTGATCTTGTATCGGGGGGGGGGGGAGGGGGTCTCATGAAGATCTATCAAGATGGTCCTTCGGTGCTATATAAAGAGGTTGCATGCGAACCGACTAAACCGCCACCTCATTTGATCACCAAAATATAAAAAAACTCAACTTGAACCTCCACCGCAACGCGGCGCTGCCATCGCTGAGTGATGCCATTTCTATGCATTGGCGCTTACTCAATGATTCCAATTGGGAAATACAGGAGCCAAATTTCTTCACTTTAAGGTCTGTCTGTTTAAATTAATGTATACATTTTTCGTGACTCATGAGAGTGACTCGGTCGTTCAGACTAGAGAGGAACTTTCTTATTCTTAAAAAAACCTCAGTTGTTCATTGATAGATGGCGTTGCGATCCTGCAATCTATTAACTAGTGGCGTGATATTGGTGGACACATTTTTTTTTGGGTCTTAAAGCATAAAAACACATAAAATACTAGAATCCAACATTCCTGTTCTAAGGGCTCAAGGCTTTCCTGCTCTTTGCTGCCAACAAATTCGATTGTTTCCGTCAAATAGCGTATCGTTAGCGGTATCGATACTGTCGGCATCGATATCCAAATCGGATTGCTCGTTTCGGCAAGTGTGTGTGAAGTCGCTCGTTGGCCTAATTGGCCCATTTTGGGGCGCAGTCAGTTGCAGATAATTGGTCGGGAGATCCGCGCCGAAAACGCGGCAAGAAAACAGGAGAGTCTAAATTGAGACATTAAGTTAATTACGACCGTCTGTGCTTGTACATTATTAAATCACATCTGCGCTGAAAACGACGAGATAGCGTTGTGGGGGGGTTAGGGGGGGTTGCAGACATAGCTCGATTCAGGCGACAGACACTCAAAATCAAAAGTTATTATCATATGGAAATTGGGGAAAAATTTCTCAAGGCGTCGCATCTTTCTTTCCTCCGCCATCATTTCCAGCTCGTTTTCGATCTTGTCGCACCAACAAGTACTTAACCGTTCGCCGAACTGGAGCAGTTATTATTTATACGACGTTGTATGTCACGTCCAACCGTATGCTCAGGATGGTAGCATAACATATTGCATAACATGTACACTGTATACAATGATTCCGTAATTTGTAGACTTTTAAGTGGCACCTAATCCGATCAACCATTTTCAAGATATTGGGAACATCTTTGAATGCAATTTAAGTGTAGATGATATACTCAGTAATTTTATTTCTCCGTATGAGGAGACATTTTCATTAGCGATTGCAATGTCTTCAAAATAATTGTCCCAATGAAAAATGTGGAACATATAATCTTTGGAAATTATAAAACAAAGAAATTAAATTTTCTGTTCGGGAAATATCTTACGAACGGCTTTACCAAATTGAATGAAATTTGCCTGCAGATACCTGCAAGTAAACCTCACAGTAGTTGTCTAGTGACGAAATTTCAGATTTCGATTTTCAGTATTCCACAATAAATTAACCGTTATTAAATTCTTACTGGAAAATGTTTTCACATTGGAGTTGTTCTGTTAAATAAATACTCAAATTCTGGGAGTTTCTTAACATTTTTGTGAGTACATTTTTAGAGTGCAACTGTAGGTCTAATTGGACCATTAACTGGGCAACATTTATCAAGAAAGTTTCACAGTTCCATTTGAAAATACCAGTCCTGAAAAAGTACATTTGAAACAAGGCATATACATTTTATAGTGTTTTAAGGAAGAACGGACTGAACAGCTATCGCTAAACCCCTTAAAAAAGAAATAAGAAAATAAGTTTTAGAAATTGGTAGTCACTAAGCAAAGGACGCTATTGAATAATTTATTTTTTGAAATAATTCTTTAATTTCTTTACGCTTATTTCACATTAAATAAATTATTCAAAATATCATATTTGGTGTGCAATGATTGCAGCTTGTAATATATGTAAAATCCTTGTTTAGAATGTCGCTTTATTTTTCCAATTTCTTACTTTGTTTTGGTTGCCTGACGTGTTGAATATTTTGTTTGTTATATTACAATTCACGAATTTCAGGGGAATTGCCATCCATATCGTTTCCAACTCTACGATTCTATGAATATTCAGCGCATCGTAGTTTACTCGCATTATATTTTTCGGCGCAAACGCATGAAACATGAGGATGCTGTAATTCAAGGCGCTTCTCGTTAGTTTAATTGGCGGAATGAAAATGATATGGTTTGCCTGAAGTTGCCGCGACTTCAGGCTTGTTTCCGTTTTATTTGTGCGCCAAATTATATGGTTTAATTTTGCTGCTTTCAAACAGAATCTTAGTTATCCTTGGTTCTGTTTCGACTACTGAAACTGATCCAGTTAAGCCGACCTAGCAGGAGCAATTGCCTGGTTTTCGTTTTAAGGAAAACTTGATCTTGTTGATATCATGTCGTGGTAGAAGTCCAACATTATAATGTAAAATAGATATTCGATATATTGTTATGAAGATGCAAAACAATGACGTGCTTTTTAATGAGCGCTACGATGTTTAAGAATATGTTCCCTGAATTTCGGTACTCTCAGTTTTTGGTGCCTCTGGTGACGTTCCAGAAATTAGGTTGGAGCACTACTAGCGGCGGAAATTGTAACGTGCCTACAAATAAAGAAATGTAAGCCTCCTAGTAATAAAACATTTACTACATAGTAAAATTTGGCGTTTCTTATTTGTATGCGTAACACTATAAACCATTCTTAGAAGTATAATTAGTTTAGGTTTATGAATGTGTGAATTCTGTTAATGCGTCGAAACCAAAATGAAAATTAAACTTATTCATTCAAGCGCTAAATAACTTTACTACAATTTATATAGAGCACAGGTAATCGTAGTCAAAACGTGTCAGCTAAATCCAATTTTACATTTAGTTAAGCTAATTAAGTGAAGTAAATGTTTTGTGAGCGCCAGACGATGTCATCATTTGGTAATTGAATTTTTCCTTTTTGTTTAATTATCGTCTCGGAATTATCCTCTTGCACAGTCAGTCATAGAAAATTAATAATGTGAACAATGGTCATGATTTGAACATCTAAACAAGAGTTCCACTAATTGAGTTATACTTGAATCTAACATTAAAGTATAACGAATAAATACAATAGAACTGTTAAATTGTTATACGATTCGGTACAATTTGCACCCACGGACACCGTAATTGAATAATTAAAATGATAAATTTCATTAATTTGGGCGAACAAAAGTTTGAATAATTTAGCCGATTAGTTGAATTAATCTGTTCCACCTTCACCACTTTGAAAATGAAAAGGTTCAAATACAGTACTAAAGTAAAATTTGGGAAACGCGGAGCTAAACTGTTACATCTAAATAGAAATATCGATTCTAGTGTTACTTACAAACTCTTGGAAACCAGATTCTTTTCCTGAAACAAAACTTTTCTACTAAGATATTTTTCTCCCCCTCCAGAAATGAGTTTTTCCCGTAATAGCGAAACTGTGTTACTCCTTGCTCATCTGCATGTGTCTGAAAACGCAGAAAGGAATTTTGCTCGCCTAATAACAGTTTTGACAGTTACCCCGAAAGACCTTTTCGCCTCTGGGCCGAGTGGCGTCTCCAACGCATCCTCGTCTCTCCACAAGACATAAACCACAACCTCGCTCCACATCCCAGGGAAAATTCAATTTTCGGCGGAGAGTTAAAAGCGTCCTCTAGTGGCATAATCACGAGTAACCATCAACACCCGGGACTTCATATAACACGAGTGCGCGCGAGGCTTCGACGCCATCACGAACATATATGGAGGGCGGTAATTAAATTTGCGCTGCTTTGTTATGGAGTGGGTGACGTCACAACTCAAATTTGATATAGGCAAACGAGAATGACTTCCACCCTCCCCGGCGCCAAACTCGGTTAAGCTAATGCGGAACTAAGGAAAATACGAACCGTCACGTCTTGGAGAGGACTCTACAGAAACTGTTAAACGGGTTAGTTGTGTAGTTGTAGCTCTTAGAATGGGGTCTGGTTGTTGGGTCAATAGTGACCCGGCTCGAGTGAGACATCCTAGAGACCTAACGTGACTTGGCTTATCATTGGCGGCTCTTTAGTTGAGTGTTGGCTTTCCGGCAATACTCCAGTGCTTTCAGTGTTTGCCATCGTGTAGGGGGCAGTAGATTGGTTGATTATTAGTTTATTATCCTCCGTGTGACCAGATAAGTCATACTTTCACATGATATTTGTCAATCAGGTCCTTCACTAAATGTGAAAATCGGATTTTCGTGGATACCAGGAATTTATTAATTGTAAATATTTCTTCTTTGCAATCATGTTGATAACATATAGGTTTCAAAATCTGATCAATTTAGCATTATTTATTTGGTTGACATAAAATCCACTTGAATTAGCGTTTGAGTCTGGTTCTAATATGCATCACCATATCAGGGTCTCTTCTAAGGAAGTTGGATCACTTGTGGGTCACCCGTTTATTGTTAACGGGCTTAGTGGGGACACCCACAAGCGCCTGTCCGTTTCCATCCATAAAGAGCAACAAAGAATTTTGTGTTGCCGAACAAAAAACAGACAATGAGCTCGACTGTGACATGCTTCTGTGGGGAAAAAAGGTGTGGGTGGGTGGATGGTAATGTTACAAAGAGTGTTAGGATAGGCAGCAAGACAGATATGTGTTGATTGTTAAGGCGCTTATCGCATCTTGAAGCTAATTTGCTTTATGTGACTAAGACGTTAGGGAAAAAAGAAGATGGGATGGAAAAAAAGTTACGAAAAGATTCTTATCGAGGCATCGGATATCGTGTTTACAGCAAAAGGTTTTGCAAAAATATAAAGTTATGATAACATAAAATTAATCGAAACAGAATGTCATGATATTTGTCCTTTCTTGGAGACTCGTATTGAGGTCTTTGTGTCGACCATTTGAAGGCTCGTGACAGCACATTAACCGCACATTACAAAACAGGATAGCGAACCGATCAATGGAATAGGTGGTTTTGATTAATTTTATTGACGACTTTATATTTTTGCAAAACAATTTATTGTAAATTCGATATGAGACATCTCGATAAGAATATTTTCTTAACTTATTTTTGACCCATCTCTTTTCTTTTCTAACGCCTTAGCCACATAAAGCCATTTTGTATGTTACTTACGTATCAATAGCATCATAATTATGCAAAATTTAAAATATTTCGTTTTATGATTGAGAGTGATTGAGTCTGTGTTTAGGAATTGCTTTGCCAAATTTGTTTAGGATAATTTCAACGTCCAATATTTTTTTTTTAAATTGAGAAACGTCTTCAGACAGCTGCTCAGTGACTATCGCGGATGTGGTAGTCAGTGTGTGACTTTTAATTTCAGAAACAAAAACAAAATACGAGGGTAGTTCTGTCTACGATCACCAGGGGGAAAATCTGACACGGCACTCAACCGAAACTCCTTTATCCGTTTTCGAGACGTCTCCAACCCACATCACATCTCGCTCGGAAAACTCTCTGCTAATGAGATACAATTGCGTTCAACACATTTCGGCCGACTGAGAAGGCATGCAATTAAGCGAAGAACGCGCGGATGAATTTTTCTTTGTTCCACCAGAATCAAATGGATGAACGCGAACATGTTGAGCCCACACACACAACATGTCTCGCTCGAGTAGGAAAACTGCGGCGTTTTCTCCTCATTTAATTCACGGTGGAATTTTTTTTCTAATATTCCGTTGGAGAAGAAAAAAAAATATGCGGCGTTTTTGTTGGCTCACCCCACCACCTATATCCTCTCGGTTCCCCAGTTCCTGTCTTGATTTATTAGCATAGTGAAATAGAGCGAGACCGACTAGGCCTAGAGTCGGTCCGCCACCCACCCACCCTAGGAGAACTACCAATGTTGGCAGTGGTGGAATGTTCCGAGAATGCCAGCGACGCTGGCGTTGTTAAAATTTCTTATTAGCGCTCCGGAAATGCCAAACTTTTCTTCGATTTTCCTGCGCAATTAATACTGCGGAGACTGTATATTGTTTTGCCGTGTTCGGCATTGCTCTGGCATGAGATACGTATTTCATTTGTTTTTCATTAACATATTTCGTGCGAACTTCGCGTAGAGAAAAATGCGTTCCGTTTCCTCTGAAGACCTCATGTTTAAATCTGGCAACGTCAACTAGGACGAACTATTGTCGACACCGAAAATTTCAATTGTCTATCGTTACGGAAAGAGAGCTAAGTAACGATTAAAATTCCTTATCCAATCAGAACATCAGATTTACATTTGGAAATATCCTGACTTTCCATATTTATATTATTTACAAGATAACTCAATTCCAAATATTGTTTATTTTTTGCGTTCATTTTAGTGTGTTTCAGCTTTCTCACTGACAACAACGTCATCAAAACTGATGGTTCGTCTTTAATTTTTGGTTCTCTTTCTCACTCGTAGTGGTTCTGCAGACGTACGAGGCTCAAGTCTACGACGAGTTCGTCATCAAGGGTAACACCGCCGTCTTGAAGTGCCACATCCCGACCTTCGTGGCCGACTACGTGACGGTCACCTCTTGGAAGCAGGACGAGGCCCTCATCTACCCGAGCGCCGACGAAAGTACGTATTCTCATGACTTGCATCTATTTACAGCCGTGCACATGTGACGTATTCGCTACAACTTAGTTTAGCATTTTTTTAAACTGTTAATTGAGGCACCTTTTCTACCTTCTGTGACTGTTGGCCTTTTCACGACCCCACAACATCTATTTCAATTGTCAAATGGGACAAGCTTCTCTTTTATATATGTGTCCGTATAACGGAACGTATTATTAGCGACTGGAAAAATGATGAAGGATCTTAGTGTTCTTGTGAAAAGAAAAACCTGAAAATATAAGTTCTGTCTAGAATACACAATCGTTGGATGAACTTCCGGAAATACGCTAAGAGACGACATATTTATTTTTCAGAAATGGTTTATTTGATCTCTCAGCATTTTGTTTTAATATAATATTTAATATACTAGATAAATTAACCGGTTTCTTTTGAAAATCCCCGTCATGTCAGCGAAATGTTTTTTTTATATATTTGAAACTCTCGTTCCTTAACAACACTGGTTTTTGAATACATTTTATAGTCTTTTTCAAACGCTTGACAATTTAATGCACAAAAGCATTTTATTCCGAATTTATTAAATAGCTGACTCAGATATTCAACGATTTACAAATAGAAAATATGGAAATATGACTGGCAGCAATAAACAAATATAAAAACATAAGAATTTAAAAAAGCGGACACTTATGATTATAATATAGATTGGACTAAGTTGGAATTAGTAAAGTATATTGTTTCGTGTAAGGAGAGACAAAAAAAATCGATTTTTGCAAAGCATTGGCTTCCAAATCGATGAAGGAAATAAAATCGTCCTTCTGTATGTTAGCTGATCATGTCGACCTGCTGTACAGGTGTATTGTTCCATTCGTGCGGAAACATAGAAATCTGTCCTGACCAATAGCGGATTGATGATGTCTAATGACTTCTCCGTGTTTCCCCTGAGATAATATCTGGCTGCGGCACTCAAGTAATGCTTGTGGTCGTTCGACAGTGTGAAGAAAGGGGATTAAGTCGAGCTGCTTAGTGGGTTCGAGGTGTGTCGAGTTCTCACCTGTCAAACGCGTTCACACATTCGGCGTACCTGGCATTGGCACATCGATTGTGACGTCAAAAAAAATTGGTTACGCGGCTTTTAGATCTCCAATTTAGACACGTCATCGTGATAGATCGTATCGCGGTTTTTGCGAACAATATTTGTCGCCATTAGAATTTATCTAAATTCCAAAACCATTCGTAAACAATTGTTGTCATATTGTTCCTACAAAAGTCTAATTTCGATCGCTTTCACAACCTAATAAATACGAATAACAGAACGCAGTAGAACACTCTATTGCAATTTGCATGGAGCCCGTCTTCTTCCTTGTGTGGCAAATTATGTCAATAAAGCCGTACATTTTGTTTTCAAATTCCATTCACCCTATCCATGTCAAAGACTAACTAAAATCTAGCATAAACATTCTATTTTTAGATGTCATTTTTCTTGGATTCACATGAATTCCCCCTCCTCGTGTAACTGTGTTTATACGGAGCCCTGTTGGCAAGACCATGGTTGTGGTTTTTATTTTTTGCTATTGCACTTACGCTGTTCTAAATTATGTATGCTCTAACTCACACTTGCTTCGAGCTGAATGACGTCGTAAGACAAAAATAAATTCTAAGCTGCTCTCTCGTATGAGGACTAAATTGTTTGTAAGAAACTCGGCGAAGACCGTAAAATATTAAGCAACGATACGATCAAAAATTGATCAAGCGGAAATAATATTTGCTCCCTGATCTCTCGGTGCACATGTTATTAAATTCGATATCAATCGAGGTTGTTGGCTTTGTGTTTACTCATTCATCCGGTAGGTGGTTTAGGGATCTGGTACCCTAACTCCATCAGGGGGGGCGACCTGGTAATTTTGCCTAGCCTGGGATTCAGACCTAGGTAGTGGGGGATCTGTAACGAGACATTGGTTTTCAGTTATCGCCGCACGGTGGCGTTTATAAAGCAGTCAGGGTGGCAACTTTGGACTTATCACGTACTGAATGCTACTAAGGAAATGTGATGGTGGCATTTTGTAAATTCTTCGATACATTCATGGGTTCCTGATGGGTTCCTGATGGCTGAAAAATATTTCTAAAAGACTAAATACATTTATTATTTTTCATTTTACGTGCATGTATTTGTAATATTTTTTTTTTTGTTTATTTTATAATTAGAAATTCATTTTAAATAAGGACTTAGTTCAATATGGTCATCTCCTGTCGTTTGTTATTGTAGATAGCACCATCTAGAGATAATACAATGTGCCAATAGTTGGTCGAGTTGGAACTAGTCCGACGACTCAGAAATACGAATTCACGTATATAATACCTGTGGCATTAACGGTTGACAGTTTCTGACAATAAATGTGTAAAAAGGTTCGCAGCTCAGTCATTACGGCATTCATGTCAAGTATAAAAATCGTTCAGAGTGTGTAATGCGATTCTTTTTCACAACCTCGACGTAATTCGTTTATCATTTGTCAACGGGCTGACGAGTTAAAGCGTTCACGCGTCACGCTCAAGACACGGGTGTCAACCTATATCAGTAGGAAATTGTCGATTTGAGTGGGCCCGAGTCCACACACTGGGACTGTCAGAATACCAATTGCTGGTTTATTGACGATGAAACTTCGCACTCGGGTGGAGTGGGAAAAAATTGGACACAATGGCTCATTTGCAATGCACACACACACACACGGTTTTTCTTACTGTTGTGACGTGTAACCAGCCATCGTTCGCCTTTATTTGTCTCAAGGAGAATTGGCTTTGCTCTAAGCGCCTGCGGTGTTGCGGTGAACAGTGTTGTCAGATGCGAGTTGCAATGCATACAGTATCTTTAACGAATGGGGGCTCCACGATAAGAGCGCAAACAACAACGAAAAAAATTAATTCGCTGGATATCGATTTCTCTCAACTTGGCTCTCAAAGAAATAGAGCGTGTATGCCCGAGAAAATGAAAATAAAATATTTACCATATTAAAAATTAGCAATTGAAATCAATAAATGTGCTATTTGTATATACAGAGTGCAAACAAACTTTCACTCAGAGAAGATATTCGAATCCAGACGCTCTGAATTCGAATACCTGTTCTCAGCTCGCTTTCCCGCGAATTGAATTATTTCCAAATCGGTAGGTTTCTTTCTAAAAAAAATCAGAGAATGTGTCAGTATTGGTCATTTAATATTCTAAATTGCCTTCTGAAGCCGCTTTTGATAGACTGTATCACCCGCATCATTGGTCGAAAATGTCCCGTGACTAAAACCTTTATTGAAACAGGAGATTTAAAGATTCCTCCCAATTCAACTTTGTGCATTATATTTTTAGTTAAAAAATTTAGTAATCAGATTTATAAATCAAGCAATCAACTAGTAATAAATTATTTAATTCAATTATTTTGCTACTTTTAGTAACCCGATCTAAAACCTATCGCTGCAATATTTATAAATTTTGATAACATTTTTCCTCCCTTGGAGTTTTCAATATTACGCGTTCATGTATGTATCGCTACTTATCATTTTAAAAGTGTTGAACTTTGTGATTCCCCAAGCTGACTGTAAATTCCCTCTGTCTGATCAGCCGGTAGTCGAATAACGGGTTGATAACACCGACACCCACTCGGCTCATTAATCTTCATCATGTACGGCGCCCGTCATGGCAAGGCAACAGCAGCCACGCCGAGCGAGCAGTGTCTCTCCCCGCTCACCTTAATTTCGTCGACGCACCCTCCTCCTCCTACCCCGAGCTAATCTGCAATAATGATTTATTACGCAGGTGCAAAACACAGCATTATGCCCACCGGAGAATTGCACATCAGCGACGTTCAGCTGAGCGACGCCTACCCCGCCTACCGGTGCAACACCAAGCATCGGCTGACCAATGAGGAGCGACAGAGCGCCGCTGCCGGCCGCCTATTCGTCACCTGTAAGTTCAATAACTCTTGAAGAATTCTTTAAAATTTCGACTTTTCAGTTGGACGACTAATTTATTTACCCCCCGAGACGATCCTTCAACCAATCAGAACTACTGTCCTTTACGTTGCCAGATCAAGTATTTTTGAGGATCATTGGTTCTTACGAATTTGTTTCTTAGAATTCGGTACAACGAACTTCCATCGTGGAAATAGAACAGCTAAAAAGCAGGCGCTAGAAACAATGTGCTCCTAGCACAGTGCCTAGGCGCCATTGAGGGGTACAGAAAATCCTGTAGTGCAGTGACTACAGTGAAGGAAAAATATTATTACCAATAAATAAACAAATAAGTTAATTTACATAATTCAATTCATTGATACTTCATCGTCAAAGCCATGTTACTTGTAAAGATTTTATTTGGGTTGCACAAAAACTGCCCATCATCAATTGTTTTTCTTTGTGGTGAACGCCGTCCGTGGAAGAAATAGCAAATGGTCACATTGTTCACCGAAATGGATGTGTGATTGGATATGTCCAAACAGTGTATTTTTTTTAATTACCGAGTTTGGTTGATCCTTTATGTTGAGAAACAATTCAAAATAGTCATATTGTTTTTGTCGTTGGTGAACGTTGTTGAAAATATTGCAAATGGCGACGCGAGTCACTGTGTTTTGTCAGGTGCCGACATTGTATTCTTGAAATTTTGTGATCACTTTTGAGATGTGCGTGTTAATATTTGAGAACGAGCAGTATTTTTTGGCATTGTGCTCGCCGATTTTTTTCCAATGTATGAACGCCACCTGCTTAACTGCCGTGTTTTGTAGCGCACAACTTTGGTTGTTGCAATCATTTTTTTCACGTAACTGAAAAACTGGGTTTTATTATAATATATAAAATGCAGTAAATGTTTACAGCTATATTAACAATGACGTGATATTTTTCTATGTGACATTTAAAACGAATTCGGTAGGTTTTGCCTTTCTTTTTCTTCTAAATAGAGCAGCCCCACTTTCGTTTCAGAAGAAAGGATTTTAGGAAAGCTTACAGGAGGAAGCGTAGCATAATGGTAATAACTTCATAATTCAATTTATAAGTAGCTGCTATCGACTCTGTTCCCACATTCGTAAAGCACACCGGTTGAATTTTTTTGGAAGTCAAGTCACTCCGTGGTGCCAACAAGCGAACCCGTCACCAACTAACTCATAACATATTTTTTTGCCACACCGATATCTCTGTCTGACACGTAAAAGAGCTACGTGTCCACGGTATCTCCCCAGTTTTTTACCTCTTGTCTTGAGCGTCTAGTGATAGAAGAAGAGAAAGACGAAGCCCTAGTCTAAATAAATGATAGCGGCTGCCACCGGGCGCGTAGACTTTTACGCAAAAAAACCAACTCCGACGTGGATCCAGATAGATTGACATTTATGACCGTTCGCAGTTTCAGGACGTGTCCGGAATTTTTGGAATTGGCGTGCTCTGACCTACTTCACGATTCATTCACGGCTAGGCCCGATCTACATGTAATTAACATCAGGTGAAGATTAGCGTTTGACGATGAGAGCAGTGAACTTGGGGGGTCAAATCATGCGGACGAATTATAATTACGTTGTCACTTGAAAATGTGGTGTTATCAGGCGAAACCTGGGGTAATTGGATGGTAATATTGAACTTATGTCAAGTGCACTGATCGAGATAGTGTCAATAGTTGTAATGACGTCTCATAGTGAATGACTGTTGTGATACTGGTCCGGGGTTTCAATCCCATAGCCAGCTTTTACTTGATTTCGAGTCACTTCATATATTTGTTAAGGAGATCCAGCAGCGTTCCCGTCCCTGGTAATTTTGCCTAAGTCTGATACCTAGGTAGGGATATTAAACGTGTGTCTGAAATCGAACAGCGACGGATCCCACGATTTTTACTTCCATTCCTAAGGACGGCGTGTTTAGGAATTTTAGACCGGGGCAATTTCGGACTAGCCCTAAGCGTCGAAACGACAAACGACCTGCATTTACATGCGCGTTGAGTCGATCCAGCGCGTCGTCGCCATTTGACAGGTGTCTATATGTGCAGGCGAGGATCGACATTTCCATAATAAACACGTACGGGGAGAGAACCCCGACTATACATGGGGTTGCTCGGGCACCGCTGGATGGCCCATAAAAGCGCAGGCCGTAAAATCTTCAATATTTGCTCGGCTCTGTCTGCGCATGTAAATTCAAGTTGAGCGAGGGGAGATAAAAAAGGAGTGGAACTGAAGTTCCACTTTGTCTTTTTCTTTTGTCTTTTGGAGAAAGCGGAAGTGACCAAAATAGCTATTAAAGCGAATGTTTTCTACACGGTAAAAACAAAATCTCATTTTTAAGATTCAAAAGCAACTCAAACTGGAGAGGAGGCAACTTAAATTTATGAAATCGTCTCAATAGATGCAGCTCTGAATTGTCGCCGTCTCCTTTGTGAGATGGTCCTTGGTTTCCCCGTTTCGTTTTTGAGTCTCAAATTCGAAGGTTATTTAACCCAAAGGTAAAATGAAACGTTACAAAATAAGTAGCTAAAATATCTCATAATATGCAAAGAAAGCATTGAGCTTCTCATGAAATTTGTGCTCGAAAGCAAAAGTTCAAATGTACAGCCATTTGTAATTTTTCTGCGGCAAAATTCAACACGAAAGAAAACAACCAAAATATTAATTTAGCATTGCTTATCATGATTGTTATTAAATATTAGTAAGGTAAATTTTGCATCCAATACAAAATATAAGCTTGAAGTCATTGTTAGAAAAGCATAAACGAAATGCTTAAATAGGGCTAATAAAAAGACGATCAAACGACCAAATGAGAAGTTTCCTCGTTTGTGGAATGAAAGAATGAAAACAATGAAGAATGAAACGCAGAAACATATTTTTGAGATTTTGTTTTTACTGTGTAATATTAAATTTAAAAAACAAAAATCTGGAATTGCTCAGCTTTCTGTTCAGTTTGGTGATAGATAAAACCTCAGTTTTTATATTTAAAGTGTTTTATCTTAAGTGTCATACAGAATGTAAAATGAAAATCTCGCAATCTGATCATTTTACGAGCGTAGATGTGTATCGATTTTCGTTGATGTCAAATGGTATTTCTGGAATAATCTTTTCAAATGAGAAAATAGTTGATCGAGGGGATTTTCAAGTAATACTTGAATTCTGCTTTTAAAAAATCCAATATTCGTTTGGTTTATTTATTCGTTACCATTGGCACTTGGCCACATAGCCATTCTAGGATTCAGATCTTGCTTCCATCCAGCTGCGATATTTCAACGTACGAATCCGAAAACCGTCTCATATATTTTTGATTCTTCCTTGTTGATGGAAATGTCGATGGGCTATAATTCGTGGAGCAAGGTTTGGAGGATTCTCACATGTTTTGGGGTACATGCGGATAAAAAAAATGTCAAAGAAGGTTACGTAGTAGACGCTCCATCTCACCCGGCCCCCACCCCCCACAGTCACTCGGAAAGATTTGTTTCTTAATAGATTTATGTAGGAAAATAAGTTCAACTGCCGTGAATTTATGCACCGAGAGCACCTAGTGTCATTTTGCGCTTCCTTATCTGTTGGCTATATAAGCCCCGCGTATAAATATACGTGTGTAGTCTCTATGTATATACGTGTGTGTGTGTTTACGTTGGGTTTCTATATGTGTGTATGGCCATGCATATGGATGTGGTGGTGGTGAGGGTGGGGGTGGTGGTGCTGGGGGTGGGGGGTGAAGGGAGACAGACAGGGCAAGCAGCGAGTGAAATATTTTCCTCTCTCTCAATCCGACTGCCGCTCTGGGAGAATGGAGGCTGTCGTGCTGCCTCGATCCCTAGCACCCCCTCCCCAATGCTACCAAATGCGAGCAACCTAGGCGTACAGGGTGTATAGTCGATCAAAAATAACAGGGTGTTTCAGGAGAAGATCTCTTAATCCTAATGCGGCATCCACATTTGGAATAGTAATTGGCAATTTCGTTCTCTAAGAGTATTTCGTCTTACAAGTACTTCTGCAGTGAAAATATAAATTAGTGAGAATAACTGTATATTTGTGTTATTAAATTCGACTACAGGGAAAGCAAAACTGTTATCTTCTTGGAGCTAGAGTATTATGTATGTCACGATTATCCGAGACCGTTCCGTTGTATTTATCTCAACTCTCTCTGTCCTTAACGACCGAGGTTCTACTAACATAAGCAGTGAATATTTCTAAGAACTGGGCCGTGAAGAACTGGATTTTTTTAAAATGCAATAACGAACAGGTTTTTGTTTATCATGCGATGCCCTATGGCGTGGTAATGGTGAAAGTCCTGTGGATAGTGTCAGAATTTTGCGAAAGTAATAAGTTGACATTTGTGATTCAAACGAAATTTCCAGAACGTCCCGTTCTGGAAATTCTGGAATTGCTCAGCTTTGGAAAAGTTGGACAGTCTGGAAAACGCCCATAGAGGTATTTGAGAATGTGTAGAACGTCTTTAAGTTTAAAAACGATATGGGCTGTGTCGGGACAGCACCGAACGAAAAACGACTCGTCGAAGCCCAGTTGCCCAGTAGCCCGGTTCGATTCCCGGCGCGGGCTCTCGAAAATTTCGATCCCGGGGTACTGGTCGTTCCTATCGCATATTGCTTAAGCACCATGAGAGGGACGTATGGCATGTAGTGCGGTTGACTACAGTTGATTAAAAAAAGACTAATAGCGAGCTGCAAATATAATATTATCTTGAAAGTTTATTGTCTTTTTTAAATTTTTTTTTACTGAACCCGCTTCGGCGTTTACTTTCGAACGAACGACTTCACGAAATTAAATGAAATTTGGGCAGTAGATAGTTCCGAAAATTTGTAGTTGAGCGCAAGTTATTTCAAATCTTGATTTTGTATATTTCTCGAGCTAGCAGTGGTTGAAGTTTTAAGCATTGCCATCGCTTCGTCCGAAAATTCAAATATGGCGTCTTCGTCACTTCTTCAAAATGGCGCTATCACCAATGCTGCCAGTGAAATTTTATATTTGTAAATCGTTTAATACCTTATACAGCTATTTAACAAGTTCGGCGCTGTCCCGACACAATCCATATAGTTTTCACCCATAGTGGTATTTACTCGAGAACGTGCGGATGGCTGTCCCATTTCGGTGACACCCTGTATTGAACCCGAACCCGCAACTCATGCATATTTCGGGCAAGCGACGCACTTTGGCGAATGACTCGGCGGAGGATTTATCTACGAAATGCTCCCGAGTCGGGCCGCCAGCTACCAACCGACCACCCCCTCTGGTTCTCCTTCCACCTCGCTTCATGGAAAGAGTGAGCGAGAGAGAGAGAGAGAGAGAGACATCCGAGTGGCTGAGGCTGCGAGGTTCGGTGGGTTGGAGTGGGAGTGGGGACCGGGACCGACCGGGTGGATTCGGGAAATTAGATGATGTGGAAGCGGTTGAGAGATGAGGTTCGTTCACGTGGCCCACCTCCTTCCCACCAGTTCCTCCACAACCGCCACCCAAATACTACTACTAATGACGTCATCAGCCCTTTCTGTCACCATCCTTGTCTCAGGACAAATGAATATATGCATGCGACCTATTTTCCTAGATGAGGCAAGGTGGTTTTAATAATTATTTATGGGGATTTGTTTCCCGGTGCTTCCATGGCGCTTAAGATGATTACCGTCTCATTTTTTGTCAGTCGAAGAGCATAAGATGACTCAAATCTTCCTCCAATAACAATATTCTTCACCTTAGCTTCTGTATTCTATTAATAGCATATTTCGCTTGAAGTGTCTCTAGTTCTGAGGATGTGACAGTAGATATTCAGTTTATGGGTGTCAAAGCTCAGCGTCTTTATCTTTCGATAGATGGCTCTCGAGACACATTCATTTTCAGCAGGAGGAAAAAGCCAGAATACATCAAATATACAGTTTAGGTTTCTTTGGTCGCTTGAGATGTCCAGCATGACCATGGAAAAATTCAAATGTCATATCTAGTTATTGAAAGTATGGTGGCTGTCACAAGTGATAACGTTCAAAACGGTGACATTTTGAGGAAGCGAGAATATATCTAAGGTGGCGTCAAACTGGCCAATCTTTCAACATGTGGTTCCGCAAACCGCTTCTATGTTCTATGTCCTGTATTTAAACGGATGGATGTCCGTTGATTGAATTCACGTATGTGGACGTGTCTAGGGTGAGGGTAGGGGCAATTACACCAATCCTTGGAGAATGGAGAAAGGTGGAGTAACGGGGGCAGGGGGGGTGGGGGATCGGGCGTCGTGCGACTTGCGGGAAAACTATCTGTCGCTGTTTGCCGCCGCGCCCGGCCCCGATGCTGCCAAACTGAGATAGGGACAATGCCGTCGACGTGACACGGTATTTTTCCCATCCCGGCCCCCCTCCCCCACCCACTCCCAACCGTCCCCGCGTAAGGCAGGTGCCACGCTCAGCGAGCGCTGCTAGATTGTTGTTCCCCCGGTGTTCCCCCGGTGGTTGTTTCCGTCCCCACTTGCACCGGAGCCCAAAACAGCGGATCGCTTCGCAACTAGGAAACCCTTTTAGCTCTGCAGATATCGGCGGAACGGTTTATCTTTCGGGGGAGGTCTGCCGTGTTTTTAATTTTTTGCCACTTTATGAACTTACAGTTAGTTATATGAGAAGCGACGTTATCTGCTGTTGGTTCTATGTCTAAGCGAGATATGTAGATTTCGTCCCGGCGCATCGTAAAGAGGATGTGACGCGCTGTTATCACGGATAGTTTAGAAACTATTCTCTAGTTAGGGGCTCAATGCAAAGTGTATCACGTTAAGAGATCCTAGCGGAATTTCTCTTAACCGTATTACTGCGGGGGGAACACACAGCGCGTCAAAAGGTTGGTCGTCGTACTGATAAAGCAACGGGGGGTGCGTCGAACGTTTTCAGTTCGTTCGAAACTGAAGCCCACGTCGTTGATCAAAGAGGAACCAATTACACTGAGTGAACAAGATTTTTTTTTTACAAATTAGGAAAAACGTCATCAGAGACGTCGGAGATGGTGCAATGACTTTCGCAGTATGTTATATTGTGTGAACGATTGGTTGTCATACTTTTGTAATGTGAAAAGAGTCGCTAACTTGCTCCATTGAAATAATGATGCGCTCACCTCAGTGACCTGTCTTTATTCGCATTTGATTGACTATGAGACAAATTAGTAGACATCTCAATCAACTAGAGGAATGATCCCACACAACTCGTAGTTTTCTTATATATACTGGAAATACAAACTCATTCACCGTACTTAATTGTCAAATGGGTCATTTGTTCACTCACTATTGTTCACTCTTAATAATGACATTTTTAATTTTCAACAATCAAATAAAATATAATGAAGTCTGAAATTGCCACCCTTGGTTAATCGTCAACAGTGCCAACTTTGGGGTGATTCGATCGGATGAAACGGCGAGGCCCCTACGATTTTTTTTAATCAATTGACAAGATTACTTCTTTTATTTTGTCAGTTGAATACCTCGCGGTGTGAACGAGGCGTCAACGCCATATTGATTTATCGGTCAATAAAAAATAATTGGAATTAGGAGCGGGAGGGCACTTTATCGGTTTCGGGAACGAAATGGAATTGGGGTGGGCACTGCGCTTTCTTTATTCCTCCTCCCGTCGATGAAAGTTCGGACTAGGACATGGTCCCAAGCGTTGCGTCGACCAACCAGAATTTGGTTGGCAACTTTGAAATCAGCTTTGGTGACTTTTCTTCTCTCTCTTTTTTTTTTTAAAGTGTGATTCTGGCCTCGTGGAAAAAGACTTTGTCCTGTTTCTTTCTTTTTGTACGTTCGTTTTTTTCTTTAATACCCAAAGTAACGGGTTCCCCCCCTGTTTTTACGAGCGCGTTTAAAATGCTGGCGACAGGCGCGGCGTCGCGTTGGAGCTTTAACGCGCGACTTTATAACGTGGACAGATGCAGCTCGGCGCCAAACAACGGTAAAATGTTCCGCGCTCCACCGATATGTAAGCAGTTCGTCGTCCAGAAACGCAGACGCACCCCCCGTCCTGTATCCGTCGGAACGCCTATGTGCGTTGCGCCTCAACTCTAGGTAATCATCATTTGAAATTGTCGCCACTGGAGACGCTTGAAACGCGCTTATGGAACAAAAACTATCAATTTGACCGTCGTTGATTATTGATCTACTATAAATTTGATTTTAACTGTAGTGAAAGATCCATTCGAGGAACACATTTTCACAAGTACCATGGGAATCGAACAACAAACATATTCTCGGGAACACCTCCAGGGAGCCCGTCTCGTCACAGTCCATTACCATCCCATTCTTTTGTTCTGAAATTTCAAAACTGCGAATGTGTGTTTTTATTTACGGTAAAAAGTATTTGAATCAGGTCACTGTTGGGATGCCGTTAGTAGTGCAGAGTTAGCCTTTTTGATTTTCTGTCCGTTCGACATTGAGTAAGCTCAAGTAGTCTGAGCGTAGTACTCAGCAGTGCTGCCCCTATAGAGCAGGCAATCATGCAGTGTAACGCTGCTTTCCAATTTGACAGTGCTCAGGGGCAGCAGCGCTTTTCGGTTGGACGCGACGCCTTTCATTTGCAATGGTGGCGTTATGATGTTCCGTGTTACACGGCAATCACACACATTACACAGCAGCCATCTTAATTTGCATTTCCTTATTTTTATCCACATTACAATTACAATATGTACCCACAAGCAGCCCCAGATGGGGCCTATGGCGGGGGTCGAACGACCAGTTAAGGACAAAGGTGTCTCTGAGATATTTGTTAAGGAGGTCCACCAGCGTGTTCGCCCTAAAACCCCCCAGGAGGCGACCTGGTAATTCTGCCTGGCCCAGGCTTAGTATAAGCTACCTAGGTAGAAATCTTTAACGTGTACCTGAAATCGTACAGGCACAGGTCCCACGGCTTTACTTCCATTCGTGTGCGTCGTGCGTCGGAATTTCTCTCGTCCGAAAAATTTCAGAGGTCTCGGTCGGGAATCGAACCCGCGATTGCACCACGGAGACCCCGACCCCACGTGTATACTGAACATTGTTGCTTCTTGTTTGCAACATTTCGTTTTGAACAAATTTTAATTTCTGTGAGAATGAATTTATTATTTTTGTGTCTTTTTGCATCTGACCAAAATAAACTTCTTCCAAATAAACTTCTGAAATTAAGCATTATTCTATTTGGTTATGCATTTTTCGATGAAATAGCATTTATTTAAAGGATAATTTTAAAGTAAAACCAGTGACGACCTGTTTTTTTATTTTTACCAGTATAGATTTGATTTTGACCTGCTCAAACTAACTTTTCATGTGACTTTGTTCTGTAATATATATTTGTTTTTTCAAATACAAGAAAAACAGATAAGACCAAACAAAATGGCAATATTCTTGTGATGAAACTTTTTATTGAACACGATAGATAATGTACATGTATTTTGGCTTTTAAATGTCTGTTTGGCATGAGATCCCTTAATGCATCCATCCATATTTATGTTCAGAAAATGGTAAACCGTTGCTGGATTGAACCCCCGACCCTGTAATCCGTAGACGGACGCTTCATCCACACGACCAACAGGGATGGACAAATTTCTGTCGTGAAGGCTCGTGCCCAGCAGATGTTGTGCTCATGCTTAACCACGATCAGATGTCGATGGCCTTCGCAACCATCTGTCGGCTGTGACTGGTGCGGTTTGATGAGCTTTCGTCGACATCGTCGTCCCTCTTTCTCTCGCTCTTTCCTTCGTTCCGTCGCTCTGACGATCTGAAAGACGATGTCCTCGCAAAAGCGAGCCGTTTTTTTGACGCGGTGTCCGCGGGGGGCATTCGCCTACACTGCGATCGCCTGGCCTCGGTGTTACGCTCGATTTTGAGCCCCGCAGCTGTCTATATGGACCGAATCCACTTCCTCGTCAGACCCGTAACCGAATCACGACATTTTCGAAAAATCCAAGAAAATAGGATATACAGACTTCCTTACTTCTTTTCTTCCTAACCAAACCCAGGTATAAAGCACCCACTAAAGGTAATTGTGCTAGACCATTTTTCGTGTTTGTGTTGGGTGCAGAATCGCCAAAAATGCAATATCAACCTTTGACCTTCAGTATATTGTTACATTCGATCTGGTATCACGTTTTAAGATCCTGAAAGCGTCTTACTAATTAATCTTATAAATTAACTTTTATAGAATTTTGTTGGCAATCTTTATAATTATGAAAAATATTAGGGGTAGTGACGCCAAGGGGTTCGTAATATGAATAAGATTTTTTGGAAATAAAAGATGCTGGA
>JAQGBY010001162.1:0-31952 GCA_034698785.1 Mycogona germanica
AATTTCTCTCGCCCGAAAAATTCCAGAGGTCTCGGTCGGGAATCGAACCCGCAATCTCGGGAATAACAGCTCGACACCTCAATTGTACCCATTAGCATCCAACGACAAAAAGATGATGCTCATGGATGGAAACCACGAAAGAAAGCATATTATATAATAAAGAGATACCATTATTAATCAGGTAATGTCCTGCTTCAATGTTACGAAATTGCAGCGGACCTACAGCTGCACTTTGGTGGTTACCAGTCATCGAATTTATACTGCAAAACTTCCATTTTTTCATTTTTCTTTTGTATTTTCTCAGTCATCAAAGGAAATCACTAGTTATTGTTGGCGAACTTTTAATTTCCCAAATTCGATTCGATTTCTAATGCGACGGTGAATCATTTTCCACTCCATTAGTGTAATTATTATGGCGATTATGGTAACGTATTTTGCTAACCCTTTTAATGGCGGCCTTCGGAAAAGCTGATCTTCTGTACATTTCGTAGCAGTTGAGCTGTTCCTCTGAGAAGTTAGACACCAGTACCCTGAAAACACGAAAAATAGTTTTATTATACATCTAAGAATAAACGAAACAAAAATACACGTCGGTGTATTCCGTAACTAACCAATCGTTTAATTGGTTACACTTTCAATTTATTCTAAATTTTAATGGTATGAACAATTTTTTAAAATTTACAATTTCATCATCTTCGATGCAGCTTGGATGCAGACAACTTGTCTGATTATTGGAACTCCATCCGATTATTGATCTAAAAATTGCTTAGTTGCTTCACTTGGCTTGTCTCTTCACAACGACGTGCCCAATTATAATGTACATACTGCATCTTCTCCCGCTCCTCCTCCTCCATTTCTCTTTTGCTCATCTGCTGGTGAAGTCGCTGCTGCTGCAACTCCTCAGCATCCCTGGCCTCCTGCTGGCTGTCGCTGGTTAAGTCATTGCCGTCGTCCATCGCGCTGTCCTCGGCCCGATCGACCTGCTCCTTGGCTTCGGACATTTCTGCAGAGTCGCTCGGCGCCTCCTCCTGCCGATATGGAGTAAAGAGAAACGAGAAAGGTAAGTTACGGTTGAATTATACAACAAATAATAACTGCGATCAGATATCCTGATTCATACGCAAAAATAAGTCAAAAACTAATAATGAATTCGTAAATCCCACATTTAAGTGTAATAATATTTTCTGTTACATGATAAAAATTAGAAATCTTTGAATCGCCATGAATTGTCTCATGAGGCTACAGAAGATAATTGACATTGAATGTGGGCTCAGAATAGCCTAGCGTACATTACTCTGAAATCATATTTTTTTTAGAATTCGCAGAAATAGGTTTTCAGCCGCCGTTGATAAACGATGAGAGGTACACAGTGTGTAACCTCAGCGAGAGATTTCGAATCGCCCTACTATCAATGACACATCATTTAATAATTTCAACATCAATTCTATATTCCTACTCGGCGTCGGTGCTAAAGCATTGTGCGACGGATAAATAATTCGATAAATTATTTATTTACAGAACTGAAAGTTTCTTGCCAAAAATCCAACCAAACTCACTTTGACGGAGAAAGGCGACCTCTTGCCCGACGATTTCTCTGCATCGTCGTCACGGGTCGATGCTGGCGACGATGGACCCTCGCGCTCGACGTCGCTGGAGTCGATGTCGGCGGCGCTGCTGCTACGATCCCGAAGACTCGACATGTCGGCGGCACTGCTGCTACGATCCCGAAAACTCGACATGTCTGCGGCTTCCTTTCTGACGCTCGACACGTCTACCGACATCTCGTCCTCGTCGTCCTCTTCCGACAGCGTGATCTCACCGCTCTTGCCACTCATGTCAGCCATGGTGATCAGATCACTTGACAAAACAACTAATTTATCCAGTATCCAGTAACGTTCTTTAGTTCACGATTATTCGATTGACGCAGAATGTTTCCCTCCACAAATCTAGATGAAAACGATAAACATACACAGCTGAAATTCTATGTTCCTGCCAATCACTAAAAAAACAATTAAAAAAGAGACCTTTCCAAAACGAAAATCATTAATTAGTTTTAAAACGGTAGGATTAAATAGCATGTCAATGCGTTAAATAATATTTCACTGATCGCAATTGAATATATTCCATGTAAATGAAAATCTTGGGAGAGAGAAACAAATTGTTGTTGAAACGAATGCTGTCAAAATCAAACTTGCTTCCGGAGTGCTTTCTCACAGCGTAAACTTTACAAGCTAAATTTATTATGACACTTACCAAAGGAACGATTTTTGATGTGCCAGAGTGCAGTGTTATTGTATTTCTATGACGTTCACTTTTCGAAGAACAAACAGCACATCATCAGTGGTCACTGGAAGAGAATCAAGAGAACACATAATTTGCATAAAGTATTGCCGAAAAATTCCAGAGGTCTCGGTCGGGAATCGAACCCACGATCACGGGAATAACAGCTCGACACGTCCGAGACCTCCTATAAGATGTTAACTAAAAAAAATTCCCCAAACGTACATAGTACACCACGAATACATCAGTTCACCAACAAGTAGCTCGACTGGACCTCGACCAGACGTCCATGAGTATTGTCAACTAATGTATTCGTGAGGTATATTGGGCACCTAAGATTGCTAACTTCCTAACACGAAACGGCTTACACCAAGTGTGCATTGACAAAAGAATCCAGTACTAAATCAACACAACAGTTATCATTTTACCTTTTATATTAATTCCTCTCTGGAAACGCACAATCACAGTAGTTTTAGAAGCAGAAAAACTTATATTATCACGCCAACTAAGCAACAACGCACGCCATCTTGTTTTAAAGTTGTTTATTGTTCAGATAGCGCCACCTACTGGCGGACTGTTAGCCGTCACCCATGTGGCGTGAGACGTCTTGTGTTCCTACGCACCGGTGGCGTTTGCGGAAAACAATATTTCCTAAACAAGACATTTATGCTTATTTTTATTTGGAAAGAATGGGATCAATAAAAAGTGAGAGTGCTGTCGTTTCATGGGAAACGTAAATTAGGTAACATTTGCAGAGTGTATATGCTGTTGCACTTATTTGTTCGTCCGCCAACAGCTGTGCGTACCAGCGAATTTGATTGCTAGAGGCCACAAGTCACTGACATGCCACGGGCGATACATTTTGCCACCATTTTTCATATAACTTAATATTGTTTCAGAGACGCTGTGCTTAATCGACTCATTTTTGAAACCTGAAAAGGATTGCATACTTATTCACTTTCAAATGCCGTACAAGTGTCAAAATGCGCCAATGCATGTAATAAAAAAGTCTAAAACGCTCCTAGCGGATGAAAAGGATTGCAGCTAGCTGGCGACTTTGAAAATATGTTCGAAATAGATCCGCTAGGAGCGCATGCCATTGATCTAAAATTGGTCTTATAGGTATCTAGTATATCTGGTAATATCGTTGACATCGAGCGCACTTTTTCTGTAGTTGCGGATTTGCGGGGTCAAAAAATGCGGTTGTGGCCGACTATGGCGACATCGTCTCGTCTTGCCGAGATCGGTTAATCGTAAATACCGTGGTTTTTAGCGAGTGATTTTGGTACTAGAACTTCAACAAACGGATTACCGAACCCGGCGAGAGAGCGGACTAATCAGGCGGGGAAAAGGTAAGCAACTCTTTTCATTAATTTCAGCTTTTGTTCTCTTTCCCCCCACCCCTGTTTCTACCAGCCAACCGAAACGCGAAATTACATTCGTGCGGCCATACGAAATTGGCAATCCGAGATGGCGTTTTCTGCGTAAACACATGCGTAATGTCGGTCCAAATCCCACCAAATTGATGTATAACCAATAACTAGACGCACCCTATCCTCACACGTTATGGTAGACGTTTATGTTAACACAATGGTAGACCTGAAAACTCGTCATGCTGTGTTCACGGATAAGAACCTTGTTGTTAACTATTTTTTTTAAAACTGGGAATCTTAAAAAATTGAAAAATGTTGTCAATTTTTTCTGTTTTTCTGTTCGTCCATCGATGCTCTCAGCGTGAACGAGCAAAATTGAGCGCCCGAGAACGACAATAATCGATGAAAATTGCCTGACTAGGTGCACGCACACACACCTTTCCGATTGGGGTGCATTCACCTCCAGCCAAGTGTCCATGGCCACCACCACACTACAAGACACAAAATTCTCATAATTTAATCCTGTTCCGTATTTTTTCTTGTTCGTAAGGCGCCCGACAGATCCCGCGCAGTGTGCATCTCATTAATCATTTACAAATGTCACGTCATTTTCTTTTATTTATTTATTTTCTGGTATCCAGAGTTGGGTCAACTGCGAGGATCATCGTCTTTGACAGCCTGTTGTCCATGGCAACAAAGTGTTGTAATCGTATCCGGTTGTCAGGGTCGTTTTGTGGGGTGGCCACACGACCGTGGCGTATCGTCTCCAGGTGTTGAGACTCGTTCAGACTCGAGGGGGCTGTTAAACTGGGTCTAGGTGTTGGTGGAGGAGAGAGAGGGGATACAGAGAGAGGGGGGAGTAAGAAGGGGGACATGGAATTCTGATACTGTTGAAAGGGGGAAAGACTACTGTGATGCTATAAAATCGCTTTGACTTCAAATTGGAAACGTAGTGCTATTACAGCATATGTCGGAACAATCGTCTACCTAACCTCGGCTGGACAGGTCATAGACATTTCACTACCAGTACAGTACTCGTTGCACTTTACCTCAGTACTCGTTGTACTGTACTGGTAGCGAAATGGGATTATTTGCCAGGAATGACGGGAAGAGTGAGAGGTGAGCGTCTGCCGTGGGACTCCTAAATATTTAAATGGAAAGACAATTACCGAGCCAGCGAGCCGCATCGGTCTCTAAATATTTAAATTTTCGGGGCACTTTTGAGAGAGACGTTCACCTCTCGCCACAGAGTGAGATTCGTGGAAGTCACCTCTGTGCCACCGGTACATCTACGAAGAAAACTGGCCTAGGGAGCTGGTGCAATAATAAATAAGATTTTTTCCGCGCCGATTCCAATGCCCCGGAACTGATTAGGTGTCGAAGAAAGCTGTAGTCCCGCGGCCCATTTCTTGAATGACTCATCTAGGAAAGCTCCGTGGCAATATCCGGATTCCGTTGTTCTTTTACTATACTTGTATTGACTCATACACTGCATCTAGATATTTTTTTATTTTGTGCAACATTATCGGTTAATGGTCGTCTTTCCAATTTATTTCGAGAGTTCGTTCAGGTTCTTCCACAGCTGTATGCGCTTTCAGAAAAGTGCTAACCTTCATTTCCTCTTGTCACTTCGCAGTGCCGTATGTACATGTGGACAATTTAAAACGTCTTAGCAGTTAAAGAAAGTGGGTACTAGACGCGAAAGGCGCCCCCCCCCCCAATCTGTTCACAGATTTTAATATTTATTCGCAGGAGCTCGCCTCATGCCGTCCGAAATTCTTCTTTCAACATCCGTAGCCTACGCACTCCACGTAGGCGTAAGCGCAGTGCACCCTGTATCGTGTTGTAGGAGTGACACGACCGTGCAGTCGCCCTTTGTAAACAATGGTGTGCGCATGTGTCGAGTTCCATTCTGGAAATTATTTTTTTTGAAGAAAAACACCTAGTTTCGGGTTTCGAGAAAGACGCGCGTGACTCATGGTGGCCATGATGGTTGAGTTAGTTGCGCATCATCATCATGTGTTCACAACATTTGATGGCAGCCGTTATCTAGCAAGTCGTATATCACACACACACTAGTGTTACAACGGTATCTGTGCTAGTACCAAGTCGATCGAACTCGTGTTTAGGATGAAACAGAGCCGGGGGCCTGCCCCGGGATCAAATAGCCTTGATCCAGGACGCGACGACTATTGCTCGAGAGACGGGTGTTCAATAAAAATGGGGTTGTGCCCGGGGACAGGCCGGACGAAAAAAGACGAACACGAGTTGGCGATAACTCTTCTAATATAATAATAGTAAACTATTATTTAAAATGAAAAAAAGAAACTAGAAAACCGTGGGAACTGACGCTACAGATAAGACGAAGACGATTCACATCTAACAAATTGACCACATCCACATCTCCCATGGAAAATTAATATTTATAATTACCCAAGGTAGACAGTACCGGTTTCACGTAACACCACTTGCGATCATCATCTGTCTTTTGGATGATGAAAAATAAATTTGAAAATAAAACTAGATCACATCGGAATTGACCGCACGCACTGGTATGTGCGACATAATTTTTGTGGCGTATTAGACTCTTTGTATTGAGTCAAATGTTTCGCCAATTATTTGTAATCTGGTCAACAGCTGACCCGTTGCTTTTCATTTTAAAACTTGATATTTTATCAGTCAAGTCCGACCGATTTATTTTTCATTTGAAATCTAACATATCGTGTACCCTTCCATTTGTAGAGTAACAATTTAGTCCTCTGGTTCTAATGAGCCCGACCTTTTGGATAGGAAAATATTTTCCGAATGCCAAATGTCATCAGTCATCAAATTTTGTTAGCAAATATAGAGGTCCGAAGACTGTCTGGTTACTGCTGGGAATTCTGGTAGCTGCGACACTCAATACCAGTATTCATACACAATTCTGTAATTTATTACTGGTAAAGTGCACGCTCAAATCAACATTTTATTTGTCAAACCGTCTGTAGTCGCGCAGACATGTTAAAATTGTGCTGCCCTATTCGTGTAGATCTACGTATGTCTGACAGTCGTAGTCAGTGTTACATGTACGAGAGTATTGGATCCACCGTATTTTAAAATAAAAATAAACGAATTCGTTTTCACTGCCCGTTCGAGGCGTGTGCGAACTTGAGAGGAGTCTCGACTACCAATTTGTGAGAGCGATGGTGGTGCAATGCACCATCACCATGCAGTTGCTCCAGGTATATAAAAATGTACATGTACATCTAAAAACGCATGACGCATTCGTGATTCCCCCCACCCCTCCACTCCGGCACCAAAAAGAAGCCGCCTAGGTTAGGCCGACAGCGCGCAGTGACGAATTTGGCGTCGACGTGATGGCTAAATTCGAATCCCAGACTCGCGGCGACAATCGATCTCTCCTATAATAGACTGCAGCGAGGATGATTCATCGAATTTTTAAGAATCCAAACGTGGCCATATTATTTTTATGATCGAGCCCTGCACCAGTTCTTTGGGGGTCGCTTAAATGTTTAGGAAATCTAGTGGTGTAGTCGCTGCCTTTGATGTGGTATGTTAGAAGGTCGTTCTAGTTTTCTTCACGATATGTATAATTAAAAAAATAAACGTCTTCATTAATCGTTTGACACTTTTCCAAGATTGTGTAGTCTTATAATCGAGAGCCTTTTAAGATACTGCACCCTTAAATGCTCGATGAGATTGCACTTGAGATTGCGGTATCGTAAGATGTCCAGAATATCTTGAAATATGTGTTGCCCGATCACAATGTGTGAAAACTTCATTTAAAAAATATACATAATGTTAATGATCAGTCCCCGTATTTTGAGTTGCATATTTGATCGACTGCATATTTCAAGAATATTTGAAGAAAAAAACTATAAAAATTAGTTTTGCGTTTTGTTTGCATGGGATCAAGAATCAATGTGAGATATTGTGATCGTTTTCTGTTTTTTGTTTGTTCGTTTTTATTTTCTATTAGTAACATTTTATTTCCCTATTCGCAGAAGCACACTTACTTTATCAGCACCTCAATTGTCAAATTGATACCACAGGGGTGAAGGAAAACCGGGATTGCCTGAAAGATCTCGCAACACCCCCGCTCGAGAGTCAACACAATGTCATATGTAGGATACGAAATGTTGTCGGCAGGAAAACAAAACGCGTTTATGAATCCCCGCACCGACATTAGCGCCGCTCTGCCAAGAAGTACGTGCAATCGCCGAGCGTCTTTGGTGACCCAGTTCGGTTGACCTACCTTGATGATTTTTTGGCTGGCTGCTCGGCCAGTGTTTGTTATGCTCCGGCAGGCCTGCCCCCAACCACTATTGACTGGCAACACACCATATCGTCCTTCTTTTATTCTCTCCACCGATAGTTAATTTACTGGTTCCCTGTGTGTGTGTGTGACTGCGGCTGCTGCCAACAAGGTCTCAATATTTAAATTATTTTCAGACCCTGGCCAAGGCACATTGCAGTTTCAGCAGATCCGGAAATCCAGGTTATCCTGTACTGCACTACCACGGTGTACTGTTCAGTCGTCTGAATAAGATATCCTATACTATAAAACTAAGAATCTGATTTTCCTGTTCTCAATAAAATAGCATAAAATTTTACATACCCTCAGTAAACCACCACAATTCGCTAGCGACGGAATTTCAGATCTCAATTTTCAATATTACATAATAAAACAACCGTTACCAAATTTAGGATAATCTCCCTTTCGCCTTCAAACTTAAAAAATGGCGTCTCCACATCAAAAGCATGACGTCGTCCATTTCACGAGACAACCAAGTAAACCACATAACAGTTCCAACCAAGCAAACCAGATAACAGTTCCAACCAAGCACTCCAGAATAATATTTTCAATATAAAAATAAAATTAAATAACAATATTAAAAACCATAAAATAATCAAATAGATATTTTTTAAATATTCTTTTTCAATTTAACATAACAATTGTCAACCCAGGCAAAGCCGGGTAACATTCTTGTTTAATAAAATAAACGATATCTGATGTTAAACATGTACATGACTACATGTAGTGTGCAGTACCATTTAGACATTATTATTCCTGTTCGCCACCACCTCATTCTCTTTTCAATCGGGCAATGTTCAAATGTCATAGATGTTAAATATCCGTTCCATTAATTTTATTGCGGTCATAAAATTCATTATTTACAGTAGTACACACTAAGTACTGTACATGTGCAGTTCATGGCCGACATTTTCGTATTTTACTTTTAAAATGCAGACCACAGCTCTCGTGACGCAATATGTTTTTCTCTTCAATGTTCCGAGTACAGTACAATGACAAAAGTGTGTGCCTCCAATCTGCTTGAGTAATACATCTTGCGGAGAAGATAATGTTCGCCGTACAATCTGTCGCATTGTCCTGGCTAAAAGAACAAATTGTCAGAAATCTGAATAAGCCCAGCAACATGCATTGCATACACATTGCCTCAAGTTCAGGCCACAAAACCGACAACAAAAGCAAAAGTGACATGACAAGGTCACCATCACTACTGTACTCGCTTCTGTGTGTGTGTGTATGTGCGTATCCTTCCCCCCTTAAATGAGTTTTGGGCGTAGTCTTCTGCGGACCTGTCGTCTTTCATGCAAATTGGTGTACTTGGGTTTGGGACGGTGTTGTTGGGTTAGGCGCGGGTGTTGGAAAGGGTTGGTTGAAAATGCATGTGCATGTCTCCTCGGGTCGTTATTTTTTTCTGTACAACTCGGGACCAGTCAAGTTCCAGGCCAGTCGTGACCGACCCCTATTTCAAGGCTGGCGTCAGACGGAACCCAATGAATCATCAATTTTTGTCAGTCGAACTGCTGCTGCTGCGTGCGGCTCTCTTTATCTTTGTGAACAGGAACAAGAAAACGATATGTCACTGCGTCTTCTTAATTCCAGCGTGTTGGCTTTCTTCCTGCTCCTGTCCTCGACCGTGGAGCTGTCCTAGGGAGCACGGAGAACACAATTGAAAGGAGAGAACACGAAAAATAAAACTTGTGGACCAGACGATGTTGGGGAAAGTAAAATCTGGGATCCGCGCTTGTTCGATATCAGGTGCACCCTGAAGATCCCTAATTGGACAGCCTAGGCAAGTCAAAAGTTTTGAGACCGACAAAACTGAATAAACAATTTGGCATGCACATGTCAGATGGGCGCCCACACATTTTTGTGTTTTTACAGCCCCTATGTTGGTCGTTGATTTCTGGTTTTTTAAATTTGAATAAGTGAGTTCTCTTGAGCTAGTTATTAAGGTGGTCCACCATTACGCCTGCAACAATTTGTAATTAGAAATAGTGATCAATTTGAAAACATGGGAGATTCCTTTTAATGCATCATTTGGTTACAGGTTTTTCGAGTCTACCCGATTTCATTGTCAATGAAATGATTAGCTCAAATGTTGGCCATTTGCATTGGCCATTTCCAAGTTCACCAAACCTATTCATTTGCTCGACATGAATCGAAGGTTGGGATTCTACATGAAAGCGAAATGAGTTTGTCAATTGCAAACATGAAACAATTGTTTGTAAGGCGGTTTTAATTGCATCATTTGTGCATTGTTACCTGTTGATTACCTCCGTCAGTTTCAGTTACAATCGAATTATTTAGAAAATGTAAAAATGTCCCATTTGCAACTATTAAAATTCATCACTCTAGTATTAAAAATTCGTTAAACGCTGTTTTTTTAATCCCATTGGGATTTCTCTTTTCCTAGGACTCAACCCACCGATGGTTTTCTTCTTCCTGGTGGTGACAGTGGCTCGTTCCTGTTTGACTCTTCATTAATTTTAATTAATTAACTTATTCACTTTTCTTTTGGGCACACACACACTCATTGCCCGAGCGGACACTTTCGAGTTTGGGATGAGCCGCTGTACAGTTTGAATCAAACAAAATGATCCTTATCACTGTAGTGTCTGCACTACAGGCGTGATCGACTGATATCTATGATTCTGTAAAATACCCAGGATCACAAGATTCTCAGGTTTTTCGGGGCAGTAGAGTGGTTATTGGACCATCCCCAGGGAATTTCCTACGCGGAAGGACTCTTAACCCTTTAACCGGAGAATTGATTTTCAAGAACACACATTCTGTCGTCCAATTAATTTTATAAAACATTTAGTCTCCAGAACGTAAACAGTTACAAAATAAACGTAACAAAACGTATTTTTTAAAATTACTTTTAAAATCTCACAACCTACCAGTTTTGAGGCTAGCTGACAAAAAGTGCGGATGGGCAAACCGTGTAAACTCGGCCTTCCCGGTGTTAAAGGGTTACGAAATAGTTGTCAGTTTGACGTCGGGGCTATGAGCTGTATATCATGGTCTAGTCGTTAGTTTGTCCCCACCGCCATCTAAAAAATTGGTCAATAATTTATCGTGATCTACCGAAGTTCGGAGTCGCCCTCGCCCGTTTTGTGTGGGCTCCCTTTCGGAGGAGAATCGTTTTTGGTGGCAGCGACCTGGCATCATGCCCACGCCTGCGCACGCACACATTCACTCACTCAGAGGCCTATGGCGGCTACTGGAAATTTAAATGAAGAAAGGAAAAAAAAAGTGAAACAAAAAAATGTTCTTTCGGCAGTATGCGTGATCATCCGCCCGCCCCAACCAAGGAAAGGTCCGGGTACGCATTCAAATTCCTCAACCGTTGTGCACGACCATGCCCGCAGTCGACCTGAAGGCAAGCGGTATCCAAATTATAGTTTTCATATCCGCCTGGGGCCTCGGTGTGCTCATCTTTTGGACGATGAGTCTGGTCACTGGGTGGGAAGCCTAGATACTGACGTCATTTGGCATTGCTGCTCAGAATTCTGAAGGGGGATTGTAATGAAATCGGGGATTCTGTATGTGCCCAGATCGTAATAGAAGTAAAAGAAGGGGCCACACTAGAATGGTGAACGAGCTTCAATGTACATCTGCGTCATATTTTAACTCCTATTTACCTTGAGTGTGTAGACAGTGGAATGGCCTGATAGAGCCTCAAATCCAGAGCCTTTTAAAATAAATCCATTTCTGTCACCAACTGGTCTTTCGACCCCCGCCATAGGCATCTCTCTTGGGGGATGTGCTTGCGGGTAAAATTTGTAATTGTAATTACAATTACAAATTTTGGACTTGTTAATATTTCGAAATTAAGCTCGAAACGTGATATGTTGATCGGTATAAAAGTGTGGTTCTAATAATTTCGATGATTGTAGGATATTTGTGGAATGCCAGATTCGGATAGTTCACTTTCGAACGAGTGTATCCGGAGTCTCTTGGACTTGAAGAGGGCTTGGTTTGGCTCCCCGTAACGGGCCCCTTCATTGAGGTTGACCCCGTCCACCATCAGCGCGCCCTTTTTCCCCCATCACTGGAAATCTCTCAACCTCAGTCAATGAACCGCGTTCCCGATCAGGTAAACCTACCCTAGGCCCGCCTACTACATCGGACCAACATCAGACTGTGCGGCGAAATCGTGTAAGGTGGATACGCGGTACTACGGCCTCCTCTTCCTCCACCCATTCCTCGCTCTTTCAACTGACATTCCCTCTCGATCTGCATCTAGTCTCCCTGCTCCCACGCGGATATACTGTATCTCTACCTGTCCTGCTTTTTAATAATTTATTGGCGTTTCTCTCTCACTCCCCCACCCTCTCTCTCTCGCTCTTTCTCGGCTCCCCCCGCCTTTGCTCACTCGCTCCGATTTCCTCCTGAGATCCAAACCACTTCCTCAAAACGTCTTCCAGTAAAAGATTTAGTGCCAGTCATGCACCTGTACATTACAATTACAATTAGAAATTTTACCCACAAGCAGCACCAGTTGGGGACAGGAATGGGTTTATTTTAAAAGGCTCTGGATTTGAGGTTCTGTCAGGTCATTCCACTGGTCTACACACTCTAGGGAAATAGTAGTTAAATTATGACGCAGATGTACATTGAAGCTCGTTACCATTCTAGTGTGGCCCATTCTTCTACTTCTATTAGGAGCTGGACCCAAATTAAATAGAGAGCGCCCCTAACGAGGATCGAACCCACAATCTTCGCACCACAAGTCTACCTGTGACTGAGCAACGATTAAGTCGTATCACTCCCGACTTTCACTTTTCATCTACTGTTAACTTACAATCATAATTTTTTTTAAATGTATGATCGCGTAGTCTTGTGGTCGAGAGGATATCGTGTTTTCTTCGTGGCCCCGTGATCGCGGTTTCGATTCCGGCCGACACTTTCTGGATGTTTCGGGCGAGAGTATAGAAAGTAGAAGTAAAATCATACCCCCGTATCTGTACGATATCGGGATGTTAAAGATCCCTTTCCTAGGCAACCTAGGTTAGGCAAAATTGCCAGGTCGCCTACCTGGAGAGGGGGTGTTTAAGATGTTCAATCAACGGTGAACCTCCTTAACAAACATTTTTTATAATCGCGTAGATTGATTGAAGAAAGTGAGTCTTTTCTCCGCGATTGCTCGGCATACGTGCCCTGGAGTCTCAGGTGGATCCCAGTGTTCGCCCCGGAAAGGGGGGGGGGGGAGGTGGCAGAAGGCGTTCGCTCGCCCCCGCATTTCTTACCTCCCCCCCCTCGTCCGCCTTTTCCAGTTGTAGTTGCGGTTTTCTTGGGAGAGCCGAGACTGAGTGAGACTGGTGAGGCGCGTGGCATCTCCAATATTATACCGCAAGGTCCAACCTTGGAATGTTATTGCGGTTTTTCGCCGGTTGATGGTCTAGTAGACCTGGTTTTGAGCTACAGTAGCGCGTACAACAACGTCACTTTGGCCTAGAGATAGACGGCGGTGTTCCCCAGAGTTCGAGGCGTAAGGTAGGGCTTGCGGCAGGTGACGTGAACCCTCTTTTTTTTTTAAAAATCCGAACTGGGGTTCTTTCAGACCACACTACTGTAATAATTCTATTTCTAATTGTTTTACAGACAACATGTACAGTAGTAGATTTCCGCGTCGACCTATTCCGTCCCGTCCCGAATGTTTATTTAAAAAGGAAAAATGAACCCTATCATTTTCAAATGAACGTATTATTTTGGAACGTTGGTGTTGCGAAACCGTCTTATGCGGCGCTAATGGCACGATGAAGCGGCGCGGAACATTTTAATGATGGTGCTGGTGGCACCGATCCAACCATTAAGAAACACACCTCACACCTGCTAAGAATATAATTCACCAGTCCTATTTTTTTCCAGGATGAGTTGATTTGGAGATATGGTTTAAATATTTCTCATCAACAATTGAGAATGCTTTTACGAAAAGGTTGCCAATTTGATTTAACCGAGAATTTAATCGTACAACTTATTTCCATTTCTGATCCAACGTGTTCAAATTATTGGGTCTCCCCCTCCTCCAACCATGTCAAAATAATGTAATTGCGTGTACTTGACCGACTCGTGAATACAATTTCCATGTTCTGTTGTCATCAGTACTGATTGAGTGTTATATCATTTCTTGACTTGGGGGTGTTTGTGTTTATTTTGATGAATCTGATGAAAATGTGTACGATTGTTATTGAGCGACGATTGCGTAGGCTTGGAAGTGGAACCGGCCCACCACGCCCACGCCTCAATTGAGGGGGGGGGGAGCACTGTGTGGACTACACTGCCAATTACATGTGCACACCACCACCACTCCGTACGTGTGTCGGTACCTGTCGGATGACAGGACGAACTGTCTGTGGCCAAATTGTATTCTTCGGGACTTGTTCGAAGTCAATGTTGTTGTATCCGTCTCGTCGCGCGCAAGCACCCAAATTTCTATTCGTCGACGTTCCAAGGTTTTCAATCTTCGCCGAGTGCGGGGGGGAAGGGGCGGGACATCGCGTCTCATGTGTTGCCAGAGCTGGTGTTGCGCCGGGCCCCAATTATGTTCGTGATATCCTTATTTTCGTGATCGGCAGTAATTTGTTGAATAAATGCGGGTGATTGGTGGTGGTGGTGGTGGTCGTCAATTTCGCGACGATTCTGTGTTTTTGTTGAGGAATGTTATGATCTGTTCTTGGGCGGCGATCGTAGTTTGAGCGTTAATGATTTCTTTTTTGGCAGTGTAATTGTCAACTCTCACATTATTGGACAGGTAAACGTTGCTGATCCAACTTTAAACATTTTTTTCATGCCTGTACTCGCATGTTGTACAAGAAATCCTCATAACAGCGCTTGATACATTCATTTTGGTTGATCGTTTCTTGGAGGACAATATAGCCCCACCACCACTTTCTAAATTATCCAGTTTATCTATTTTATTCTGAATTGTTTCGGTTTTAAAAATAATTATCACCATTGACCTAATTTCGATTCTACGTTCAGTAAAGTGACTCACATCGGAGCACAGTTTTGAATATGTTTTATTTTTTTAAATTCACTGTAGTGTAATATTACTACAGGATTTTCTGTACTCCACTTGGTGCTTAGGCACTATGTGAGTGAGCACATTTTCACCGGTACCCGGGGATCGAGTAATTGAGAGCCCGCGCCGGGAATCGAACCCAGGACCGCCGAGCCACAGTCGGTGGCTAACCCAACTGGGCCCGTACAATATGAATCCAGAATGTAAATTTCCGACTGACTTATATTTTACAAATGTTTCTTATAATTTTTGATTGATTCGTTCATTTAATACATGGATCCTGTCGAAACAGTACATGCGTCGAGAGAGTTTGGTGTTCCAATTTTGTCAACACGAGTGTCTGAATTGTCCCGACAGTTAATGTGATTAAATGCTACCCTATTTAGGGGAAGAAAAACAACCATTTCGATTGGAGGCGCTTACTCGAGTCTCGCCAACATCGATATTTGACCAAAATTCAATTGGTTGTCATGTTTGACCTACATGCAGCTTTTTTTTATTTTTTAACGCGAACAAACTCCGAAAGAAAAATCGCGGCAACAACAATCTAGGCCAGCTGGGTGAATAAATTGATTTCGTGAGTAACCTATGATTTTTAATAAATGGCTCGACCCGGATTTTTTCTCTTTTTGGCAGTGAATCACCAGCAACTACCACGTTTAGTATATTTCATACCAACGGTTCTTAGAACGCTGTCATCTTTTTAGCCGATTCAATCGTGGATTGATCCCAAATACTGAACCTCTTTTCAGGTCCTGAAGAATGCGTCCACGTCAACGTGTATTCGTCATTTTATTGATATTATTCCGTCCCCAATTAACTCTTATCCATCCGTACCGTATTAAAGCGTGCTCTGATGAGTCAGTCGCTAAGTACTTCCAAGTTCATTAGATTCGGAGTGCAGTACAAGGGTACTAGGGTACCTATAGGTAGGCTTGCTTGTGCAAACATACGCGTAACAAGAGAGCGAGAGAGAGATAAAAATGGCACACGATACATCTACTAAAAGAGTGGCAGGTCGTCCAGTTCACAACTATCTAACAATTCGCAGGTATACGATTTTAGAGTCTCGGAGTAGTCACCACCAACCGGCTCCACCCCACCAAATTCGGTTGGGGTCGATGCGAGTGTCGTTAGAAAAAGCCTGAGATTTTGCAAATTATGTTAATACTTCGTTCAAGTACGATCGAGTAGTGAATGTCCAACACAACAAAATTGACAAAGATGGTGGAATTACAGGACTACAATTTGAAACTCGGCAACGAAGATAGTTAAACGTAAAATTTAACTTATCTTCTCGAAGATAAAATAAGAAAATAAAAATTTGCGAAACACAAAGACAAACGTAAGAACTCATCCGCGACTTTCGTCATTACCCAATAAATTGAAAAAAATACAAAAAGGAAGTTTATTACTACCGTTGGGTAATGACGAAAGTCGCGGATGAGTTCTTACGTTTGTGTTTCGCAAATTTCATTTTCTTAATTTATCTTCGAGAAGATATGTTCAATTTTACGTTTAACTATTTTCGTTACCGAGTTTCAAATTGTAGTCCTGCAATTCCACCATCTTAGTGAATACTGCCATCGGCTCCTCTCTACTTTCTTTGAACAACAAAATTGATTTGTATTTTCGGATTGATAATTGGCAGGTTCTCTAAATTGTAATGAAATCCAGTTGAATGTGTTGGTTGATTTTAATTATTTGTCTTGATTATTTTTGCAGGCTTGATGTGCCGCGTGCCGCCACGAGGCCAGGCCCCACCCGCCTCCCCCCCGCAGCATGGCCACCACCGAAGGTCAGGTCCGGTTCAGCGGGCACACGCTGGACAAGGCCACCAAAGCCAAAGTCACGCTGGAGAACTACTACAGCAACCTCATCATGCAGAACATAGAGCGGAGAAATAGGTGAGACACGCCATTTCGTTTGTCTAATAACCCTTGACCACGGCCGCTTTCATCCGCGGACTCTAAATCGGATCAACCGCGCGGATCGTCGGCTGTTCCGCCTGAGAGTGAGCCGTAGGGTGGTGGCTAGTACGGAAATTTGAGTTTCTGTCTACGGCACTCGGTGCCATTTAGTTTCGATTATAATTTTGCAGTTGCTGAAAGTCAAAGATGTTTAGTCAAATTGAGTGATTTCAGAACGAACGTTTGCGGGGATCAATTTAGAAATCAGATTTTTAATATGTTGTGAACCATGGCTGTCGTGTAATCTATATTTCAGGATTGGGACTCGTCTGCAATAACATCTGACTGCAGCAATTCGTAACAGAAACAAACGGAAGGGTGGCGGGAGCCAAATGACAGCGATTTAACCAGTGTTGTCCTGGTTTCACAATACCGACGATTTTAATCACGGGGACGTTACTCTTGTCCCTTTTTTTTAGGTTGCGTCGCAGCTACAGAGTTTCTTGTGCTGCAAAAGCGCACATCTTGAAGTTGAAATGCGATTCTACCATATCCTAGTGAGGAGAACACACAATTAACGCGCTCATTGGCGAAGTTGTTTTTAGTTCCCGTGCGTTGCCAAAAGATGGCGTGGCGTCGATTAACCATCAAACGTAATTGGGCGGCCCCGGGTCGTATGACCACCGGCACGATGAACTCCGCCACATCTGGACTTTGATGACTTGTTTTTAGCTCGACCGTTTACGTGGTCATGCCATGTTTGCGCACTTGTTTTTAACTTGACATTGAAATATGATCGACCAATAGAATCTTTGAACAGTTGGTCCGAACTACAATAGATATAACGATATCTTCTAACTGTTGACATTTTTCCACCCCCTTTATATGAAAATACATTACATGGCGTTAACCAAATGTTTTCAAACATTGAACACTCAATATGGATATTCCAGATACAGTGAACTTTTAGCCATATCTGCGGGGAACAAACGAAAATGCGAACAAGTCTTAATTTGACTTTTTTAGGATATAGTTGGCCGTCAAATTTAAAGATTTATCCGAATTGAACAATGCTGTTGGACTGATTAGTTTGAAAATTAGTTAAACAAACATTGGCGAAGAAAAACATTTGTTGAAGCAAATAATATTTATCAAACTTTAGGATTTTTTAAATCTAGGTCGCCATGGAAAGGTCGACTGAGTCGCCACCTACGAGAAACAGTCACGTTTGAGGATTTAGTTCGTTCCAGGTGTTAAGGGCGTGTCTCTGTCCACGTCTCTGGTTTGATGTGGACGTGCGTCATTGGGATTGGCCGGTCCCGATGGGAATCGACGCGTTCAAGCGCTTGCAAGCTCGGGTCCAGCGAACTCACAATGAGCCGAATATAACTGTGTCTTCATTCTTGTCGCAATCCTTTTTCTCACGTTCTTTTTTTCTTTTCTCCACACATCTCTTATTGCGGCATTCAGAATTCGGGGGCTCTTATTTTATGTGCCTTTTTGTGCGTGCTCCGGTGCGCGCAATTCTTTGCGACTGCACAATGCACACACCTGCCTAGACATGCGTGTCCTGCGGCTCACGCTGGGCATTCTCACCGTTTTGGCAAGTGGTCGTAGGTCTGTCTTGTGGCCAACACTGTTGGATATACAGAGTACCCCCTGAAGGCTCTGGCGATCCTTCAACACCCAATTCGTACTCCAAACTGGAGCCAGGAATGGTTGAAGTTTAAGTGAGGGTCGCGTTTTACTTTTCAATACCGTTCAAGCGTTCACTCTATTCAAGAATGCGTAATTGTGTCCTCCTTTACAATTTATATACAGACCTCTGTATTTTTAGAATAATTTTCAAGTACAATTGATGCATTAGCTAGCATTGGAGCCATAAAACCTGATATTTAAGGATCAATGCATATACGAATAAAAAAATATGTTTGCACTGTGATGATGAAGCGTTAAAAATTAGAAACTAACAGTAATGCAATTGTCTTTTTCTCATGTTATTGCAATACAATACAAAAGAAATTTTAAATGATGTTCTATATCTGAAAATCTGTTCGAATTCGAAATTACAACATTCTGCATTACACGTTTTTTAAGGATCATTCGAAACAAATTAGAAGTTGTTAAATTAATTTATAAATATGAATGAATTTTAAAATCAACACAAGCAGCGTTAGAGATTCGAATGACAGTTCGTGTCGTGTGTGGCAAACGCGTTCAGTTCGAGCGAGCTGAACGCCTCACGATTGTTTTGATACAATTACGGGAAATTTTATGCGGCGGAACCTGTTAAGGTCACCCGGTCTTGTGACGTCACGATCGGACACACGTAGACCGTTGCTACGAAGCCACCGGTTCCGACAACCGTCACTGACGATTTGAAATCTTATTTCGAATGTCGTTTTCTTCTTTTTTCTTAGACTTCCAATTCTTATCCAGCCAATGGGTTCCGCGCGCGCATCCAAACATTAAACATCGTTTCCTGTTTATACAGTGTTGTCCCGGCATGTGCAATCGCGTGGCTTGTACCCCGGACCCCGCCCCTCTTTTCTAAATAACTCGATAAGGAATGTCTTACCGTGTTGCTCGTCTCTCTGAGGAGGAGGAGGAGGAGGAGGAGGAGTCTGAACACGAAACCACGCTGTACCGATAACATGGTCTAAACACGAGAAAACATATGTACCACCACCACCACCACCACCTTTTTGTACATGTAGCGAGAAAAAAAAGTTGCTCGGCGTCGGGTTAATAGATAAACTACGGTTATACATGTACCGTCGAGTACGGGACCAGGTCCTCGAAGGAAAGTGGATAGTTATTGATTTTTTAAGAATCAATTTGAAGTCGCTTGTCAAGGAAACATATTTGCAGAGTTTGTGGCTCTGGATTATGAGGATTAGATTTCTTGGAGAATGTGCTGATTATGTTTGACACGAATTTTTTAGGAGAATCCTGATGGGAATTTTTGGCTAGGTTAGCTCATGGCTAACCATGAATGGACTAGGTAAAAATTAACAGGTTGCCTCCTATTTTTTAAAAAGCGAATACCGCTGGTGGACCTCTTTAACAAATATCTCAAAAAGGAATTTGTGGCTACGGATGTGATTGAATAAATAGTCTAATTTCATTCTGTCTTCCGTTGGATCTCCTTGAGAGACGTTCTCCCCGCATCAAATCCGTGATGTTATTTCTTTTAAAAAAATTAATAAAAAAAGATCGTATCAGTTCTAAGAGATCACAGAGATATTGGTATCTGTTCGAATCGGTTCTGTGGCGGTCGATCGTTCGAGCTGCAACACCTCCTCCCCGACTAATCGTGTTTCCATGGTGACTTTCCGGTTTTGCCGGTGCGTGGGTCTCACAATCTGACGCGTTTCTTTTTTCATGGCCATTGTGGAGTAGTTTTACGAAAGTTTGCCAATCGATGAATCGATCGTCGCGCCGTTATGGTGATGGTGTAGTAGTAGTAGTAGTAAAACTGTAGATCAGGTGTACATGTATATATGTCTGTGCGTGCGCCTTTCGCTAGAATTGTTAGCGGTATAAATATTTTTTTTCTAAATTGACGAGTGGGCATTAACTCGAGTTATTATCACTGGCGTCACATTCCGTCATTGAATCTCTTATGCGGTGGACTGACGTTTTGCCGTCTAGCTAGATCAAAATATCAACTTTTCAATCAGCTTAACTAATTTAGGTTTGACAATGATGAGCTCAAAACAGTTTTTATTGCGAGAATGAAATGTGTTCGTTTGCATTTGAGTAATTTTTATGGCGAAATAATCTAGACCATCTATTGGCTGAGGAGGAACAAAGGTCCAGAACTAAACAGAATTAAACTACGGTACTTCAGCGTTCATTTTGCCAGTCTTGAAAATGTTTGAATTGGGCAAAATTCGAAAATGGCAAAACGATTCTGATTGGTCCTTGTAATCCTTTACTAGACCCACGAAAAATGAAACGAAATTTTAATGGATCAGCCATTGCTGGACCATTCGTTCTCGCAACTTTTCTGCTTCAAATATCGAATCCTATTAATAAATTTGTAGTCAAAGACAAACGTTCGTGGCTATAAGAAACGCTAATTTTTTTTACTCAACATTTTAAACAGAACATCGATTGGGTATCGAAAACCTTCAGGGCTTCATTTTTTCAGAAATGAATGAAATTTTCTTAGTTCATTCTCGAAACAATTCGAATATATGTAGTGAGTGATCTGTATTTTTTTTTTGAATTCATGAAAATGGGCAACTGGAATTTGGCAGAGGTCCTGTCATCAATCTTCAAAGATAAATTTTAAAACTGATTTAGGTATCAGCGGCTGGAGGAGTCGATGCGAGAGGAGGGTCTGTCCGAATCGCAGAAACAGGAGAAGCGCCAACAGCACGCCATCAAAGAGACCGAATTTTTGCGACTGAAACGGTCGCGGTTGGGGGTGGAAGATTTCGATCCTCTGAAGGTCATTGGGCGAGGAGCTTTTGGCGAGGTGAGTACCGGATTGCCGAAAATTAGCATCTGTTCCTGGGACTTAATCATTTGTATTTATCTCTCCTTCTAAAAAGACTTTTAGTAGTCAACGTTGGATAATTAAAAAGTTTGAAGTCCTAAAAAACTGATTCAAGAATTGTTCTAAAATGTTATTTTTTTCATACCACCTTCTCAAATTCACAATAGGAATTCCTAATCTGATTTATTTCATCATTATCCGTGTGACGAGAAGGTTATTTTAATATGCGCTTCATCTTTTATCTGTTCTGACAAACTAAATTTCGACTTCGACTTTACAGTGGACTATTTGTCAAACACTCTTTGCACAGAGTACTTTGGATAAAAACCCAATTGTCATTGATATTTTAAAATATTCTTTTTGTTTTTCAGGTTCGGCTGGTCCAGAAGAAGGACACCGGTCACGTCTACGCCATGAAGATTCTCAGGAAGGCCGACATGTTGGAACGTGAACAGGTGGGGTTCTCAACGATGTTAACACTACTCAGTTTCTAAAGACACGACACTCGTGTGCGTTTTGAAATTGTCTGCGTGACCACTGACAGCGTCGTAGAACATTAGCTATAACGATGGGAATTGCAGGACTACAATTAGAAACTGGGCAACGAAGATAGTCTTAATGGATATTTAAAACTTCTTCTCGAAGATTAGAAAAGTAAGACAATGTAGATTTGCGAAACACAAAGGTAAGAACTCACCCAAGATTTTGATCACAACCCAATAATTTGAAAAATAAAAAGGACTAGAAAATCTTATCTTCGAGAAGAAGTTTTAATATTTTGTTAATTTTTATTTTTATGGTTTTCGGTCTAATGGTTGCCAGGCAAGTTTCGGTCCACGTTATCCCACCGATAAAACGAGTTCGAGAAACTACAAGTGTAGTGTACTTGTAGTTGGCTGTTTTCATTCGTCATTAATTAAGCTAAAAGCCCTAGCGAGCAAATGTCTCTTAATTAAAAATGACTGGTGGCTGTGAGCTACGCGTTAACACTGCCATTAAATTTAATGTCAAAGTTAAAGTGGCGATATGTTTGCACAATTTTTGGCGCTCTTGTCGGCGTTTTGGACAGCATACTAGCTTTTATGGGCCTATGAATATTTAGATTTGTGTTTGTTTTTGCTATGTGTCAATATCAGGTTATAGATAGGATGGTTGCAGTAAATTCTTTCGTTACCAACAGAAATAAATTAATGGGTTCTTGTAGGTTGCATGCGGCACTGGAAAAATAATCCCTCAAAATGATAGATAATAAAATTCCGGCTGAAGCATTTGTATTCCTGGCTGCAACTTGTTTTATTTTCGTTAAATTTTTCTCATACATATTCACCATATTTTTAAAATTTTTATCTCGTTGTAGGTTGCTCACGTGAGAGCGGAAAGGGACGTTCTGGTGGAGGCAGACCACCAGTGGGTGGTCAAAATGTATTATTCATTTCAAGATCCCATCAATCTCTACCTCATCATGGAATTCCTGCCCGGTGGTGAGTTTTCTAACTGATTGCTGATGAACAGCGGTTACCGTTTATTCTATTCGACGTGCCACTGAACCCGTTTTTTTAAAAATTCGGTTTACTGCCGACTTTGCATTTAAAAATGTACATTTGGATGACTCATTGAAATCTCATGAAAGCAACTCTGTTAGGAATAGGACAGTAAGCGTGTATTTGAAATAGTTACACAGGCACTTGTGAGTTTTTAAAATGGAATTTTAAATAATTGTGTAGGTGACATGATGACGCTCCTGATGAAGAAGGATACCCTGTCCGAGGAATGCACCCAGTTCTACATTGCCGAGACTGCGCTGGCCATAGACTCCATCCACAAGCTTGGGTTCATCCATCGAGATATCAAACCTGACAATTTGTTGTTGGATGCTAGGGTATGCTACATCACCACTCTCGCAAATAGTATTTCCTCTGTTATTTATTCTCAAACTGTGGTTTAATTTGCTGACACAGAAATGTGTGCATGCAAATCAATGGCTTGTGGCAACTTTGTCAGTTAATAAAAGTTCAGTTTTCAGTTCAGAGTTAGCCACTTTGTTCGTCTTTCCTTCTATCGCTGGGCCTGATATTAGAAAATTCAATTGAAATGAAAATATTTCCCAACGTTTAGGGTCACATCAAGTTGTCCGACTTTGGCCTCTGCACTGGCATGAAGAAGTCTCATCGGACAGAGTTTTATCGTGATCTTTCTCAGGCCAAGCCAAGTGACTTTAGTGAGTATATTGCGACCGAATTATTCTCTTTGCCCATCATGTGTAGTTGCCTACTTCGTTGAATGATATAATTATCCGTCGTCTGTGTTTTTAGTTTCTCGTGCCTGCACGGGGTCCAACCCTATGGACTCCAAGCGGAGAGCCGAAAGCTGGAAGAAAAACCGGCGGCAACTTGTAAGTTGATTGACTTGACCGCGAAGCGAGCTGAGAGCGAGAAATTGATAATGGTCCTGAAAATTCTAGACAAGTCTATACCCATAAAAATTCTTCTGACTCCCGATTTACCCAACTGAAACGTTTTTGTTAACAATTGGTAGCAATAAACAATGAAACTCAAATTGGTTTTACGGGGGGATCCCTACTTAAATTTCTTTCCCTTCTCTGTTGCGGTTTGATTGTGCCGAGACTAGCGACTAGCCACCACACAGAATAAAAGCTATTGTAACAACTGTATCGACATTGGTTTGCTCAAATGTTTGTGCGCTTTTCTGTAGGCCTACTCCACAGTTGGAACGCCCGACTATATAGCGCCCGAAGTATTTATGCAAACCGGCTACTCCAGCGCGTGTGACTGGTGGTCATTAGGTGTCATCATGTACGAGATGCTGATTGGTGAGTTGACGGAATATTTATTGCTTCACTCGATCCGTTGGCGTACGCCCAGGAACTCATTTCCAAAGGCAGGCTGATCTGTTCTGAAATTGAGATACAAATTCATCCATTGCTTGGAATATTAAAAGTGATTTACACGCGCTAATGTTTTTTCTTTATTTTTATTTCCAGGCTATCCCCCGTTCTGCTCGGAGAATCCGCAGGAGACCTACCGCAAGGTGATGAACTGGCGCGAGACGTTGATCTTTCCGCCCGAGGTTCCCATCTCGAACGAGGCGCGCGACTTTATCCAGCGCTTCTGTTGCGAGGCCGAGCGCCGCATTGGTGGCACCGGTGGCGCTGATGAGATCAAGGTGCACGCCTTCTTCAAGGGAGTCGATTGGGACCACATGAGGTAGGCGAAACGTTTGCTGCGTTTGTCCTGCAAGTCTTTGAAATGATTAGGGAATGGACACGATGTGTTGAACTTTTGCTTGACGCTGTTCTACCAGAATTTTGTCAGTTAATCCGTGTACCATGCATGACGTCTAACAATATTCCATTTATCTTTCGTCTCTTGTCCAGAGAACGTCCCGCTGCGATCGCTGTGGAAGTTAAAAGTATCGATGATACTTCTAATTTTGACGATTTCCCTGATGTTGATCTGAAAATCCGTGAGTTGTTTTTCGGTGTATTGTTGACTCCTTTTTCCACGTTCTACCACATCATTAGTTATTTTTTTAAATAGAAACTAACATTGGCCGGATGCTTTGCTTCTGGTATTGATCCGCCGAATTTAAAAAATCCTTATAAACAGATCCAAGCTTATCTCAACTCTACCCCAAGAGATTTGTTTTTCCAAAAATGGAATTATTAATAAACAATAAAAAAACATGCAATTCTTCTGTTCATGATTCACAATCAATACGTTTGATGAAATATATTTTTTAATTAAATCAACTGTAGTCAATCGCACTACAGGTGTTCTGTACCCCTCATGGCGCTGAGGCACTATTAATTAATTCTGCTTTGTTCTTTGTTGCATTTCGTTATTATTAAGCTATGGATATCCGTTCGTGCTTATAATTTGTGGATAGAATTTCTGTGAACTCTGAGAAACTCTGAACTATTTCAAGTGGTTCGTTTGTCTCTTTCCCATTAGCGTCGGCGCCCGTCAAAGATGGCGAAATCATCTACAAGGACTGGGTGTTCATCAACTACACATTCAAGCGGTTCGAGGGACTCACGCAGAGGGGAGCCAACAAGTTGACTCCGAAAAAGTAGGTCTCTCACCCATGCGCACATGCCTGTGCTTCTGTAGTTAGCGATTGCGTGAATGACGTCTTTTGACAAGCGCGAAGTTGTGTGTGTGTGTGCGAATGACTCCATAGAGTTGATCACAAATATTGGAGCGACTTGCTGGTTTTTGAGAGAGCCTTCTGTAATATGCCCGTTTTTATCGTGTTTGGAATCACATCAATTGTTTTCATGTTGGCTGAACTAAAGCTCAAGAATTTCAATAACAAATCTTTAATTAGGAAATTGTCTTGTGAAATTGGACGCTCAAACTCTGTGAATTCTCTCTTTGAACCAGTGCCGGGTCCAAATGTGATTGTGGAGTCGTGGTCGTAGACTTAGTTTATATGTACGACAATGAAGGTACAAGTTATGGTTACGACGGGGCGTCTTACACATTCGACAGAGGGAGTTGTTTTGGTTAATCGGGAACGCATCCCGTCGTAACTGTGGCCGTCGACTAGTCTGTTTATGAATGTGTTCCTTGCAAAAATATAAGAGGTTTTCGCTGGGGTAGGCAGTCGAGCAACTCAAATTTTTTTTAGTAACGTGGCACAAGAGTGTATTTTCGCAGTTGAGTTTCTTTCGTCACCAACAACTCCTCAATTTCGCTACAGATGACACCACCACAGCGTCATCTAATGTGAAACTGATGAGATTATTTTGGCCATGTTCGCCAAACTCATACGCATTCCGAATACGCATATCGATGGCAAAGTGCTTGTTAATATAACCAGAGACCAGGCTCACATTTCGATAGTACTTCACAAATTGACTTCGCTAGTAGCTAGTCGATTTCGAAAGCAATTTTAAAAAAACTTCTGCGCATCTTGCGATTAATACAATAAAAAATGTGCAAATTCGTGGTGGTGTTCATATTTTATTTTTACACTTCCAACTGGTTGCTTCGATGTTCGGTAGTCGTAGATTCAATTTAGGGTTTTGGATATTGGTGTCTGTGGTATTGGCGTTCTCTTTTTTGTGTATATATATGCTTGGTTTCCGAATTTTGTAGAAGCCGGTTTTTTATTTCTTCCTGTTTTGCTCTCATGACTGAATTCGGTGAAGTTGACAAGCTGTATGCAACCCCTCCGTTTCCCTAGGTTTTTCATTACCGAGGACGGACTGAAATCTGTCAGTGGGCCACAGTGAGTCGAAAAACCTTCCCCCCAATCGACACGCTCTCTCTCGTCATCGACGTTCGGGCGTGTTTGGTCTCTATTTATATTTACTAGCTCTTTCATTGTTTTCCGTTTTTTTTGTTTTTTGTTTTCCTTTTTTTTTTTCAAGTGTGCTCCCCCCCATTCCTCGTCGTACGTGTTAAAATTTTTCTTTTTGCCACATCAATTTGGTGGTGGCGACGAACATCGTGTTTGCTCGTTTCCAAGAACAGTAACGGTCCTGTCATCTCGGAGACTTACTATTTTGAATATCTCGAAGTTGAACTGCTGGTAATTGTAGCTTTAAATTGAAAAGTGCAGTACGTGGAATCGCCGTTTTCTAGCTAATTTCTATATGGAGAACGTCTAAAGAAATTGTTTCGCGCCGTTGAAGACCATAGATGTCGTTCTGCCATCTTGATTTCAACAACTTGAAAGGATGAATTAATTAGGTAATGGACTGTGTAAGGTAGACAGGAAGGTCATTTATAGATAGTCCTGGCAAAAGGAAAAAATATCCATCGTCCCTCTTATGCTAAAAGTAAGTTATTCAATCATCCCCAAGTATTTATTTTTCTTCACAAAAAAGAAATGCGCGTCAAATAAATGGACGCAAATTAATCTTAGTAATTATATTTAGCTGGAAAATTGAATCGAGGGGATCGAATCGCCAAGTATAAGGCGACATCCGACGAACAATCTCAATTTCCTTAACCCTTTAACCTACCAAGACGATTATAAGCGTGAGAACACAGAGAAATGCAAAGCACATGATTGGATAGAGCGAAAAATTAATTGGCCGGTTAAAAAGGTTTAATGACACGATGAAGTAGTTATCCCTAAATTAGAGGATTAACTACTTCCCTGACGCGCATCACATAGCTTCAATTAAGTCCGCTTCACCTCTGCTGTCGATTACGTCATACAATGCTGCCGCCGACAAAAGAGAGAAGAGAACAAAAAGATTCCATTTCTCTTTTTAAATTAAAAAATTCCCCCAGTCGTAGATCCGTAGTTGAACATTTGATCCACTGACGCTAATTGGCTAATTTTGTCTACGCACGTTTTTCAAGGGCACTCGGCTTGGCACCACCCAAATATATAATGCTAGGGTTAATTAAAAATCCCAAACTTAAGTTCTGTGGTTAGACAGGATTTAAACCTGTCTGGTTACGAATGGACGAAAGCATCAGTTCTCAAAGATCGATGGCGGCGATATTTTAAATTAGTCATTTAGACAGAATCTTGATGGTTCATCTTTTTTGTTCTTCCAAGAAAGACAACAATGGAGCCTTTCCTAGTTCCACGGAGTTCATATTTAGTTATCCTATATTAATTATCGCTTGTGTGTGATTTAACGATTTTATTTTAGGACTTTATTTAGGAAATTCCGTGTCATCATTTTGATTCGAAATATTATTTTGTTGGTGGAAGGTGGCGAAAAACGCAAACGTCAAACTAAAAGGAGTTATGCAATACGAAAGACTATGACTTTTAAGTAAATTTCGTCGAAAGTTGTTTGATTCGAAGGGGGGAACGGGGGAGGGGTAGCAATAAATATATATTTGTGCGGGGGATATTTAGATTAGCAGGAACCTTGATGTGCAAAAAAGTGAAGACCCCCCGAAAGTCGACCACAAAAATGAAACATTTTATTTTTCGAAGGTGCGTCGTTTAATTAAACAATTAGACAAAAATCTCGTAATCGCTGGATACATTGACAATAGACGAAAAATGAGATAAATAAATTAGACTTTCGATATTTTCGTTTAGCTTAACATATTGTAAGTGTTATTATAATAGGTTGATGTGTTTTTATTTTATTTGCGTGACTGTACCGTGTCTGATGGCAAGAGTTTTTGGGTGGGTTTTTTTTCTTTCTCTTGTTTGTTTTTATCAATATTGTTGTGGTTCGGTTTTTGCTGTTAATATTTCTGCAAGTATGTGTGTGTGTGGTGGCTTTTTTTTAGGAGAAAAAAAAAAGGATTGTGGCAAATATCATGTGTGTGGGTCCCCTCACCTTTAACCTTTCGTTAATTTTTCGTTTGGGGTTCGCCTATTGTCGATCGAACCATTATTTTCCTACTCCTAATCTCGATGCATATTTTCGTTTCGATAATGCTACCCGTGACTTACGAATGTGGTAAGTGTCACAATCTTGGAATTAGTGAAGAAAGCGATGCTCCTTAATTGGCACACGCTTAATTTCTGGGCAACTTCTTAGGGTTAGCTCAAGACTATATATTAGAGACTACATTCATAGAACGTTCGTTTTTGAATATTGAAATTGGATCTTGTCTCGAAAATGCAAAATAGTGTCCGTATTACCGTAATGTGATACAAAGATCTAGAAGATAATCACTAAGACAGGAAGTATCATTGAAGTCGGACATTTCATAATAAAAATATATATTATAGAATTAATAAAAATACGTTTTGGATGCGTTCCCAAAGTAGAAGCATCATTTATGGAATTTCTTAGGAAGAATTATTTTGATTTGTGTTATTTCAATTATCGGAGAGTCTAATTAATTGGATGTCGGTTTCTCAGTCGTTCTGAATAAAAACTAAAAATTGCCTTTGGTCGAAATAACGCCAAATGTTTCAACCAATGTCTGTTTGTCCATTCAAAAAAACAAAACTGTTTGAGATGATTACATGTACTCTATTGTTTTCAAATTGCGGTCACAGACGTATTATCCTTTTTGATTCCAACAAACTTGACTTCATTTTCAGAGATGGTCCTAAACAGCACGGGAAGTTTCATTTGTCGTGGTGAAAAAAAGCGCCAATTAGGTTTGTCCTCTACCCCACAATTCCCACCACCACCACCTGTGCAAAAAAAAAAAAATACTACCAACCTCCCCCGTCTCGTTTTAGATACACATTTTTACACCAAATAATTTGTTGTTGGACTATTTTGTTTTTAGTTTGTGATCACCTGTTCACCTGTTATTTTTTAAATTATTTGCATTTGTACCGGGGTTGGATGGGGATGATGCGACTGTCATCGTTCAACTTTTCCAAAATTGGCAAGAATAAGATCGTCGGTAGATACAACGCCTAGTGGGAAATCACATAACTACTGTATTTCAATTAATCTGAAATCGTGGTTCTAATTCTTGAGCCAATGCCTTTTTTTTCCCTCTCCACATACGCCGATGTATAATAATCACAAAAGCTGATTTGGTGAAAAGTTGAACTGTGAGAGCGGAACCTGTCACAGTTGAGGGAATTAAAAAAAAATTGGGAGTTGTCGAGAGTGGGTTCACTGTATTTTAAGCCTTCTATTTTGTTGTTGTTTCCTAAAAGCCGTAGTTATAGCAGCTGTGGTGATTTGATCTGTCTTTAAGTTGACGGTTGAAGGAAATTAGTGCACCCCCGAAATTAGACTTAAATCTTATGATTTTATGGTTACAAGTTGAACAATTAAAGACGACACCCAATTCGCGACGTTGACTGTGCTGATCTCGTTTTGCACATGTGGGGTGTCGTGATCCGATTTGTTTAACGAAAGAATTTCAAAATGAATCCCGGTTTAATATGTTTTTTTGCCTTCAATATTACACATGTGTTCAGTCATCACTAGAAGCAAAACGTAAACCGTATTTCGTAACAGACCATGCCTAAGAATTTTGTTTTTGTTTGGTTGTAGAAATTTAATTTTCTTTTGAGTTAGTGATGACTGAAGATATGTATCTTTTGCATTTAGTTTTTTGTTAACGCTGGTTTATTTGACAACCGCTTTCATGAATTATGATTTTGGTACTGGCAATTTTATCTACGGTTTTTCTGGTTATCGGTAACCATGTTAGTGTTTTTTTTTATATTACGTTTCCTTTAACTGTCAACTATCAAAAAAGAAAAACCCGTGTTTAAAAGTCAGTTTGTCAGATTCGAATTTTTGATCCATGCGAAAATTGATTTCTTGTTTTTATTTTCACTCTTCATGGGACCGTTTCAAGCAGCGCTCACGAGAAAGTTTTAGAGGGTCCATCTAAGTTTCTATGATATTCTATAAACTGTAATTTGAAGACTTTTGGGCAAATTTAATTTTAATCGTTGGAACCGGTTCATGCAATTTGGCATATTTCTGCGTCTCTTATTCAGATTTACTCGCAATTTGTCACCGCATTTATCGGTGGAAACAAATAGTCGTATTTTTGCCCACAGTTTGAAAAAAGATTAATTAAAAATTTCGAACCCAGTCCAGGTTCTGATAGATTCCTTGAGAAAAGGGACGGCTCGTCTTTGTTTTGAGCTTGCGTTCTTCAGTTTTGTGAGCAATGGGTTCAGGCGAACGCTGATAGTCCATTCCGTACGGTTGCGCTGTGTGAAACTGTCCCAATTTATGAATAAAATGACCCACATATGATGATGATGACCTCTTTTGTAAATACATATCTATGTAAATATATAAAAAAATATTTTTTTGCATCGCACACCTGAGTGGAGATGTTTTGCTTTCGTCTAGCTTTGAACAGTTACTAGCAATAAGCAGGTAGATATTGGTCAGCTTTAATTAAATAAAAAAACGCAGCACCCGCGAATCAATTAATGTCTATTAATGAGACGTTTCCATTGCTAAAGTCATATATAAGTAAATATCATAGTACGACTCGTCGTAGCCCAGTCGGTTTAGCGACTGACTGTGGTTTCGGCGGTCCCGGGTTCGATTCCCGGCGCGGGCTCTCGAAAATTTCGATCCCGGGGTACTGGTCGTTCCCCCTCGCACAGTGCCCAAGCACAATGAGGGGGACGTAAGCCTGTAGTGCGGTTGACTACAGTTGATGGAAACTAAAAAAAAAAAAAAATATCTCAAAGTGCCAATATTATCAAAACTGTCGTTGCGTATAGCAGAAGTATTGGACACGTGTTTTAGGCGTGCAGGGTTCAAATCCGTTTAAACCTAAAGAAATAAATTTTGTGTCTTTTAATGCCAATTCCATGTAAGCATGAGTAAACCAATTTTATTAGTAGACAGTAGCAAGTGTTCTACTCACGTACTCTCGATAATCGCAAACATTGAAACGAGGAGTCGGAAATCAAATATGAACATATGGTTTAATATATTTTTATAATACATTCATTTGTTGTCATTATTCAAAATTGCATTCACATTTTATACATTTGGAAATCCTGTTGAAGTTGACGGCAATAGTACACATAACAATGTTACACATAACAGCCTGGTTGGGCTATTTTTGTGTTTTCTGTGGTGTGCTGGTTTATTGACCAGCCACCACAGATGACAGGCCGCCAGTGCCTGCAATAGCCA